>UCOH01000002.1:0-168852 GCA_900474275.1 Synergus japonicus
CCTAAATTATACCTTCAATGTGTGTAGGTGGTGTGTAGCATAGTGCGTTTTGTTTTGCTTTAATATAAACTGTTTCCTCTGAACAAACTGAATTCTTGTTTAAAATGATAAAAAAATATTATTTTCATGGTTATTAATAATAGCATTTCAACTTATAAAAATATTCAATAAATCAAAATTAATAAATTTTAATAAAAATTAATTAAATGCATATTCAAGTGAGTAACATACGATATTCTTTATTTACAAAATATATATTTAATTAATATTTATTTTTACCAAGATTAATTAATTTCCATCTAAGAGACATTTTTATAAGTTGAGATGCAATTATTTATAATAAAAAATAAAAAGAATATTTTTTACCACTTTAATCTGCGCGCCAATAGAAACCAATCAGATCCCGGAGCGCAACGCATGCGAAGTGGTATCGGTGAGATTGTAGAACCATGCAGGTTATTATTGTGAAAGAAAATAGGATGATATTGCGAACAAGTGGATGTTGTGAAGGACGATATTGTGAAGTTCGAGTGTACAACGTCTCAAGGCGCCGCGATCAAACCTACTTCGTGCTGCACGTTTCACGATAATCGAAAATCGATCTGGTTTTGACGAATAACAATTTAACTGTTGTAAGAATATAAAGGGGCAACGGATTGTGAAAGGTTCTTTTATAATGTTATCACGTGACAAATTTCCTATTTGAATTGTGAAATTTAGATCTCTATACAATTTCGCGAAACAAATATGTAATTATGGTATGATTATTTGGTAATAGTTTACCTGTGTTTGACCTTGAATCCCTCATTCCTGAAGTGAGTCGAAGGTAAGGTCCAAAACCGGAAAATAGTTGACTATAGTCCTGAGCAAGAACTGTGGCAACGAGGGCCAAAATAAATGCGACTAGGGTAATCTGAAAAATGAAAAAAATCGTGTTCATTAGTCTTTGACGGTTTAATGTTCGTATTCATGACTTTGAAATTATTGTTTCAATTCAAAAATAATTATAAAGCGCTACTTTCTAGGTGGATGAATCGACATTAATGCAAGTGAAGACTATTCCATTGAAGATTTACTGTCGGCTGACAAATCGACATAAACCGGAAAAGATCGTAATGGAGTGTCGGAAGCGGCTGTTATGCCTAGTAAGAGGTTATTATGAACTGGAAGAAATCGTTCCGGAAGCATCTTGAAGGTATAATTAATAGCTTCGCAAGGCACCCATTGCTAGTCGATTCCACTACATTATAACGTTATGTATAAGACGTGTAAAAATGTGTGTAGGATATTGTTTTTAATGCGCCAATAAAAGATTAGGTACAAGATTTCCATCTCACATAAATCTGTCTTATAGGCGATATTAAGTATGTTCTAAAGACAAAACAAAGGTAGTCATGTGAACTGCAAGGACCTATATTTCATAACATTCACATTACATAAATATTTGTTAAGTAGATCGATACTTGTTTACTACTTTTGATTATTTTTTTTTTTTTGTAATCTTGAGAACTTAAAGTAAAAGGCATCAGATAATGAAAGGAGAAAGAAAGAAGAGCATATACCAGTTTCGCATCATAAATCACAGCGCTTTTAGAAATTCGAAACGTGATTTCGAACATAAATTTTAGAAGGTATCATCATCACCGCGTGCGAGAAAATATTTATTTACCTGCTTGTTATATAAGTTGATGAAACGATGGAACAGCTTAGATAACTAATGAAAACTTAGTCACGCCTAACAAGTGTTTAGAATCTTATACCTAAACATGAATTACATTTTACACTCTTCTGATACAAGAATTACGAAACTGAAATGTTTTCAGAAACATAAAACTTCCACCTCCTACTCAAGTTTCCATATACATACTTAAAATGTTGATTATGTCAGGATTTAATATCCTTTTGTCACTTCTTTCTTTCTCAAATAAATAGATCTTTTTAACCCAAGATTAAGAAACTATAAACCTTTCCAATCCATTCGTTACTTTTTTCCCAACCTTATTTATTCATTTCGCAAAGAATTTTTAATACGAAGTACGAAATATTGGATAAAAAAGGACTTGTTAAACTACGCATGTATCTACATAGAAGTCAAGAAAGAAACTTTCCGCGATTATGGACTCGTGACCTTTGTGAATGAGAATATTGCAAATAATTTTATGGATCGCATTATCCTGCTGATCGACAAAAAGTTCTGGGAAAACGTGCATCAAAGAAAAAACGATACAAATGTTACTGGCAGCGAATTTCGCGAGTTTAATTGACATCCAAACGTATCCGGTGGCTTACGTGAACACTATCACGATTTTTCGGCGTGTTCTACGCGGGAATAGACTTTCACGTTTCTTGTTGTCAGACCATAGCGGGTCTCGTGCTCAACTCGAGCCTCATTGTCTCCCTAACTTTAATTAGAATCGCCACATTTTCACAACTGACCTACGAGAACGAATTGACCCTTTGTCACGCAATAACCATAGCAATATTATTATACGTCTGCAACAGAACGCGGGAAACATTGCGTAGTCAATTAATAATATGTAAATACAAAAGACAAAAAATTACACGACTTCAATTTAGATTTCAACTTTAATTTTTGGCTCTTCAAATGGATTTCTGAGGAATTCCATTTACATTTGCAGAGTTTTAATGGCATGATAAAAACATAAGCATCTCTGCAATGAACATAGGATTAGTAAGATTATTTGCAATTTACATTGACATGATTTCTTTAGTTATTATTGATGTATATATTAGTAAGAGCTATTCTTACGCAATAAGTTTGACAGATTGACTGATGAGTCTCATCTGATGATGATCGAAGAAAATTACAACTGTTGCTTCTGTTTTTTAGCGAGGTCGCCCACATTGTGCGACACACATGTGCGATCACCGTGACCTGAGATTATACTTTCGCGATATTTTGCTAACATGTTATTAATCATAGAAAGAAGAGTTAATACATTCTAATAGCTGATAATATCTCCTACTACAAATTTTATCATTTTCACAAGCTAAATTATTTTAATTCATATGACAAAAGAAATGTATTATTTATATCACCAAAATGCTTCATCAGTGCGAGATAATTGTTTCTTCATTACATTTAAATAAATAATGATCAGCTGTAGAATAAATTTATTTTTCGATGATTATCATGTCGAGTCGCAAGGATTAAAAGTTGGTTGCGCCAAGTTTGTTTAAGAAATCTCTCAACTTGGATGCATATCTCTCCATACTTAGTTCCGTTTACGTCTATTTATCTATGCACTTATTGATATCTTTATGCGTCATATCCGGGAATTATGATTCGATTGTTTAACAGACAGTTGATGAAAATGGGTGGAATATTAAAATAAATTTAAAATGAGGCCTTTCAGCTATTGCAATGCTGCGGGTAATTACCGATATTGAGCTGATAGAATAAATAGATATATGTTCTCTGTGCTGAATCAAAAGCGGGCGGACTTCCGCGTAGCGTCAAGTGAAACCGCACGTGCTTATTGAACTTTTACCCTATTAATATTAGTAAAGCGGCACTACAACTGTTCTATGCCGTTTGATATGCTGCAAGATTTTACAACTTGATAAGTGACTTCTAATACGACTTTAATTGAAACGTAAATATCTGAATGCTGAATGCAGAATGATTAATTTAATATTATTTGTAATTCAATTATGATTCAACATGTGTAATAAGTATAATATGTAAATACGCCCTTACATGAGTTGATACATCATATAGATTTAAAGAATAATGAACCCATTGTTGGAAAATGGTATGACTATATTTATCCTATTTACTCGCGAGCAATGCTTATTATAAGATATAAATTAAACCTTCCGTAACCAAGTAGCTCTGGCGTGA
Source organism: Synergus japonicus (assembly GCA_900474275.1). Taxonomy (NCBI): domain Eukaryota; kingdom Metazoa; phylum Arthropoda; class Insecta; order Hymenoptera; family Cynipidae; genus Synergus; species Synergus japonicus. Next base: position 3,866 of record UCOH01000002.1, read on the forward strand.
CGTTCAATAAATCATGTAAACATATACGACAAGCAGAGCTACTGAATTTGCGATTCCTCGTTTCGTTTTATTTTCAGGACTCAAAGACTGGGCATCATCATTAGAAATTCAGTTGGGGAACTTGTGTGCAATAGAAGAAACGTTGCGAAAATGATGAATACGAGAAAGTCGGCCATGCCTAATCTGAATGATTGTGAATTTTGATAATTAATTACTTGAATTATTTCAGATTTAAATATTTGAAAACTATAATCGTGTATACATAGTTGAGAAGGAACCATGCTATACAATCGGAGAGAGAACTTGTTCATACACATTTCACTTCAATGAGTAATACTTATCAAATAAGTAAAACAGGATATTGAAGTCAGAAAATGTTTCCAAATGCTAAAAGTTTTGTGAAAGGCCACGAATTATATAAGATCAAACACCCGCAGTCACCTTTATACCTAAGGTCTCTAAACTTGCTGTGTTACTTGTATCGGTTTGATCTAAACCACCGGAATCGGTAACCATACTTTGCGTTCGACAGCCTTTAAATTGTTCTCCCTATTTGAGTGTACCGTGTAATTTTATCATTGTTAATCCGATACAAAGCGAGAACTTGCAGCTATTGAGCTTCCTTGACTTGATCTATAGTTATGGAATAAATTATCAGTGCACTCATGTAAAAGACATGAATTACTTCGCGGTGAAGAGAAAATGAAACCTTTTGGAAGAAGAACCGTGCAATTAGTTTCTTAGAAATTGAGTTTCATGAAGCCATAAATTATTGAATCATCTGAAAACTCACCATATCAATTGAAGAATGGAAGATATTGATAATTTTGTATCATGTATATTCGTGGACTAGATATTACGTGAATTTAGGCGAAAGTAAACCAGTTGTTATCAATTTTTTTATAAACACTCCACCCGCATGAAACCTGAAAATTGCAGCAATCGACTTGCAGTTATCTCCAATCCCAGAAACAGAATTTACCCGCTTAAAAAATAATTTATGTCCTGTAAAAGTTATTTTTACGGTAAAATCGTGATTTAACAATTTAGCTCACAGATTGCACAAAAAAGTTGTTAGCAGGGGCATAAAAATGTGTGGTAATAGAATTAACAAAACTGTTTGCACAAACAGTTAGTCTAAAATCTTTTAAAGAGAACTTTCATTTCATTCGATGTTATTATTCAAGTAATCCATAAAATCTCTTTTTGGGACTACCGGCGTATTTCATAACTGATGTAATACCAAATCATTAATGATATAACGCCACAATCGCATTTAAATCACACAGGGAAAGAATTTGAAAGATCAGAGCGTAGGCGCTTTATTTCCAAGTAATCTCACTGAAAATTCAGAGAGTGAGTACTTAGTGAAAGCGAGAGTCTGATTCAACTCTGCCTTTCCTGTCGGAAATATCAGTTTGCATCTTTTATCGTTCATCTAGAAAAAACACCCTTTATCATATCAATTTTTATAATACTAAATAGAAATCAGCGGACTATTAAAAATAGAAAACTCTCTTGAAATAAAACTAATTAAATATATGAAATATACAGGACAATTGCATTAGAAAGTTGAGTACGCTCTTCCATAAAATAAATCAGAACCTAATAAGAGAAGTGATTTTGGCCTAATGATTACACATTTCAAAGTGAATTATTATCTGATTGAAATTATGTTTTCTTTATTTTATTAAAAATGAATGAATCCAAGGATTGGAAGATCTTGTAAGGCATTAATCTTCAAAATTGCTTTGAATTTAAACTACTTTCTCTGAATGTATTATTTAATTACTATATCCAGTCGTAAGTAACCCCGTTTTCATGATTTGAATTTCAAACAGAAGTTTAACGAAGGCGATTGGGACTAGGGTAGTAAATATCAATAGATTGATATCCAAACATGAATTCAAGCGGAAGAGACATTAGTTGTAGATACAGTGTCTACATACCTACGGATTAAGTCGCGCTTAGGCAACGTCATCAAAGAGTCAACATGAAAACGAAAAATTCAGATAACTCGTTCCTGTATAAGTTAGAGTACTCGAAGTCCTTAACGATGGGATAATTTGCTGCTTTCCAATAACGTTGTAGACCATATATCTTGAATGATTCAGTCGTCTAGCCGAACTCGTTAAAAGTAGGGTCAATGCGTAAATAGACAACGAGGCAAATAATGCTAAAATTTTTCAAAACAGAACTTAAGATGTAAAAATATATATTAAAATATTTATAGCATGTTTTCAAGCAAAGTGTAAGAGGGAATTCAAGCAGAAGCTCAGAATGAGTCATCATATAAATATTTATGCGAAGGTTTTCAACGAGAACTTACAATACTTAATTAGAATCATTAAATTTTTATTACTGTTACTTCGTTTCGAAAATATCATCCTATGGTATATGAGTAAAATTGATAATAAACAGAAGATTTGTTCATAAGTGGAAATCATGAGCAATACTAATATTAAGAAATAGAAGTGTTTCGAATGAGAGAGTTTAGAAATTAATATCTTTCAAGGAAAAGTAGCTTCTTGTTTATTGGAATCTTTCTAAGGTTCAAAATGACAACTTTCAGAAACTAAGGCACAAACTTTTCCTTTGAGTTTTCAGTTAGTTTTAATTACCTGAATATATGAAATATGAATAAATGCAAAGAAGCAAAATGTTATCTTAGAATCTTTTAATGTTAAAATGTAATTTAAAATAGACTCGTGTTATTCTAATCAAATTTTAATAATAGGAATGAAGAGCAGCTATTATGAATTGTTAGATCAAGAAATGATAAGGAATGTACAAGTGGTCGTCGTCAGAGCGTGAAAATCACGCTCGGCATCACGAGCGAGATTATGACCGTGTTAAGAACGTCGAAGTCATTAACGAAGCATCGATAGAACTCAAGCGAGATCAATATCTCCCCTGTTAAGAATTTTCATTGAACTGAGAGACAGATGTCAGTCCTTCGATTGAGGATCAAATGTTCATTAGTTCAATTAATGTTTCTTGTATTTCGACCGAGGAAAAAAGAGAAAGGCGATATTCCTTGAGGAAGCCTACCAAATAATAAAAAACATCATCTAAGGCTACTCGTTTAACTAATAGAAGTGCAATTATTTTCAGAATCGCCTACTAGCACAAGAAAATATATATTTTAACTCTGAATCCTTTAATAGATAAAAAGATATTAATATTCGTACAATTTTCATATTCATCTTAAAAAATGGTATGTTAGCTTAGAATTTAATAACTATATAACCGGATTGAAAAAGTTGCCACATGATCTTAACGAGATTGATTAAAGTGGGCGATTTTGCATATTATATATGTATAATATACCGATTCATTTAGCTGATCACCTGGAATTTTATTTGCCCGCAATCATGTAATCAGAACCAGTCAATGTCTTCTCTGTGGAAAATGGAATGGACATAGGATAGGGACCTTTAAGCCTTTGGAGAATGTTCGAAGGTATGATCAAACCGCAAGACTCGTGTAAATATTGCACGTAAATAACGCAACGATGAATTATCGTCAGCTGCAGCTAAACGTTAAGTATTGTCATTAGAACTACTTTTTATTAAATGCAGGCGACTAGATGAAAAAGAGAGAACATTGGCTAATTATAGTGATTATAAAATTAAGTGAAAAAGGTCGACAAAGACAAAATCCACCACCAAATTCGATTAAGTGATATAAGCATAAAAGCACTTCGATTTCAACGTTATAGATATTACAACATTTCTAATTATTTATAACATGCGGCATAAACTAAACTATTTTTCTTGTGTGAAATTGCATAAGATTGGCATAAGAAATATATCCAACAGGCGAGCCCCTTCACGTGTATGAAATAATCCAATTCAGAAATATGGAGGCTTGTCTCGAGACTAGTGCTTCGTACGTAATCAAAACCAGCTTATCACCAAAAAGATGTAATGTCTCGAGATAATGTAATAATTAATGCATTTGAGAAAAGCTGTTTATCGTGCGTGCAAATATCGCAGTTAGAACTGGATCACTTCTTGTTTGAATTGCATAACTATGCAGTCTAGATTTTCGTCACGTGGCTACGTGTGAATAAATATGAATGTCTATTACATACTCGAAAAGTGTATTTCGTTAATCCTGTCGGTTGACTTTCACATCAAACATTTTTCTATTAAAATAAGTCTACTGATTTAAAACAACATCCTCGTTCAGAAAAAGTCTTCCCAGAATACAGCGATTGTAAAATTGTAATATAAATTATTGTTTATCGATTCAACTCCTCATTGTTCTACTTGTCTAACCGCATTGCGATTTTAAGTATGTATAATGCAGCTCATAAGATTAATTTTATGATTCTAAAAATGCATTTGTTGGAATGAAAGTAAACGGGGAAACATTTAGTGACCCAAAGTCACGGACAATAATAATAAGTCCTCTTCGTATAGGTGAATGAGCAACTGTTGAATCGTATCGTATCGACAAAGCCTGGGGCAAGGCCGGAGAGCCGGACTTGTCTTGCCGTGGGCCACGATCTCCATGATCTTATGAATGAGTCGCCGTGACTTGCGGAGTTATAGTGTTACTCGCGTATTTTATTCGTACGTAATGTGTTTTCTGTGGCCATGAACGTCAGTATTAATAAGATTCCCATTATAATAATATTATTCAAAATGCAGACAATTTTACAAAACTACGAAATATTGCGTTTTAAATACAAGTGACAGGAATAATTCAATTATTAATAGAATATGAATGAAATAAATGAAAATAGGATCATATTAAAAATAAGAGAATAAATATAATAGAGATTTGTCGAATAAAGAAAAAGGAAGAATAGCGAAACCATGCAGTGTGAAAATGGTCTGACCGAGACTATCCATTTCTACTGGAATCTACACTACTTTCTCATATTTGTATCAATGGTCTGACAAGCTTCAAATTTTCAGTGACTAAATCGAAATTAACGAATGAATAAAAAATAGGAGTAGAATAATAATAGGTGATTGAAAACATCTCGTGATTGGAATACCATATGGATAAAGCAATAAATCTATTCATCTGATTTGATAAATTTCGTTAGTTGTTTTCGCATCGAGATGAACACGTTGCCACATATTTATCTCGAGGCATTGCTTACTTTCGAAAGGCCGACTCTTCACAAATGTCGTGTAGTATGTTTGGCTTCGAACGTACCATAAAGTACGCTCTGATTCATTTGATTGTCTCGCGAACCCATAATTTTTGCCTGACGTGTGCGTATGTAAGTATGTAAGGTACAACCTCCTTCACTTGGACACCTTCCACTAGATCCGAACCTGCGGGGCGAGTGTGATAAGTATACTGTAACTGATCGTAACAGCACCAGGAGAAATGTCTACCTGCTTAGAAACTAAGAATTTATTCGATACCAGATCTGATTAAATTATTCGAAACTCCTACTCTGCGCACTTAAACCACAAATTATTCGATTTGTCAATAAGCAGAGTTTCCTCAGAGATAATTAAAACAGAGATTTATTGCTGTTAATTTACTTAATTTCACAGATAAACAAAACTAATTAATACTAGGTAAATCAACTCTAAGACAAATATCATATCACTTTTACAAATTGTTTGTATTTTGTAATTATGTTTCTTTTGAAAATTTAAAACATTACAGGCTTGAGAAAATGAGAATGTCACGGTTTTAGTGAAGCAGAAATAGAAGTTGAATATGTAATAAATTACGATTTATGTTTTTCTCATGGTGAAAAACATAATAATTAGAGTATTGGGTACAATGAAGGTTTAAATTCTATCTTGGCATCATAAAGCTTCAACTTTTATTGCATGTAACGTCTCAATTTAATGGAGTGAATGAGGGTTTAATGTTCTGTGGTAACAACTAGTTCAAGTGGAACCCGTAAAATAGTGATCAGGTATTCAAAGGAAAACCTACTAGATGTACAAGTGCAATCATATTTTACCATATGACAATTATTTTCATGATCATAAAGCAGATTTTAGTGATAATATAAAGAAGGAGTCATAAATTATAACTAAAGTTTCAAGTTTATTAGGTTCAAAACATTCTCACTATTAATAGTTTGGCGATTAAAGTTCTTTCCTTATTTTTTAACTATTAAGTTACTCAGGACAATATTTTAAAGTTAAAAGTTTGAATGTCGTGACCACCATGTAAAGATAATTTCCAGCTTCAATTATATTACCATAAAATTTGTTAATTTAGTCTAATTACTATGTGAGTAATTTCCTGATATTTTAATAGCCGTAATTAGGATACAATAATTTAATGCTTTTTTTGTATTAGAAATGAAAGATTATTTAAATTGGTAATAAACAAAAATCTGTCGATTTTTTCTCTGTATTTCTTGCATAAAGCAGTCATTTCCGTTTTGTTTCTTTGAATATCATTGGGTATAATGTAATTATTTTCACTGGAGTCCATGAAGACACGAAGTCTGACATTGTTACAAAGTCACACAATTCTATCATTGAAACTTAGGCATTATACATTATAAAAGGACCAATTAGGTATAAAGTGCCTTAACGAGTAGTTACTTTCAGACGTACTTCGACGCCTGTTTAGTTTTAATTGCGGTTAAGGTGACGGCTTCATTATAGACGGCACTAGTACAAAAGTTAATTACTGTTCCCATCCGATGTCTATCATTTTATATCATAAATTTTGTATTCTTTATATTTTATACAATTTAAAAGAACTAAAAAAATTTCAAGAGATTTAAAAAAATGTTTAAAGTTCAAGAGAAGTTGCAAAATATCTAAAAAAATCTATAGTACAAATTTAGATAGATATGATGTCTAAATAGGTAAATTTCCTTCACTTTTAAATTATGATTTATTTTACGTTCCAGCATAGCATCTGGATGGTGATTAAATTTGCACGGTTGCAGGTAATTAAATTAAATTACTGTGCTCATGTTCGTGGAATACTTAAATAGGAAACTGCAAAAGAACATGGACTCTGGTTGAAAAGTGTATTAACACGATATCGAAAAAAGTTATCAATAAAATTGAGAATCACTGGTTTAACTTGGAAATTACTTGGAATGAAAATAAAACTTGTTTGGTATCGAAGGAAATTTTTAATTGATTTCAAGAATGACTACTTTCTTCGGAGGCTATCTTTAGCGAAAAATCTATGGTTTCTATTTTTCTTGGAATCTTCGACCTAGGGATTTTTGAATCGATTCTTTTGAGAGAATCGAACATCCCTAGTAGAAAAGGACAGTTCTGGTCAGCCACACTACATTACATTTGAATTTTTCTTCTTTCCATCAAATAAATTCACCAATTTCTAAACTGTGTTGATTACTTAAATTAATTGATTTATCAATCAATGGTTTTCTACAAATGATCTTATTATACACTAGCTTACCCAAAAGATGAGGCCTAAAATACAGATTAATCCATAACTACCGTTAGATCTTGACTCTCCTAAGTTGCTACTAATAGATTGTGCACCAAACTTTCATTTATAATTGACCAACCCACGTGACGTATTAATTTGTTAACTAAGCCATGAATGGATCGATTAAGTTGATGAATTGACACATCCTTGAATAGTCACTCGCGTCACTAATGTTGATTAAAAAAAAAAAATGCACTTACGAACTTCATTTCGTTTTTGCGCGTTTACGCAGTATCTTCTTCTTCAGGAAAGGCGTTGCGAGACGGTTGTTTCCGTTCGCCGGACAAGTCGGCCAAGTACTAGCGCGGTAGTCTGGTAAACTGTTTCGAATTACCGCGCTGGTTCACTCTCGAGAAGGGGGTAGGTAGATCGGTCTGAAGGTAGTTGGTAGGTAGATGCACGGAGTGACTTGATCTGTTTGAAGCAAGGTGGGAGTCGGTACTGGGACTTATATGTCGGCGTCGGAGGTCGCAGAGGACCCCCGCCAATCAGCGGTCCTGACCGTTTCATGATGGTCAAGGTGACCCTTGCCCTCCCCTGGGAGAGAACAATTAACCTTGCTTCCCAGTCTCTCTTCTTATCGAGAGACTCCTTCCTCTTGCACGGAAAAGAATAATTGAAAGTGCTTCATTAAAAAAACACATGACCATGTTCTTATGATTTATAAATATTGAAATTAGCGATATTTATATGAAATTTTTGTATAGAATAGCAATATTTTATGTTCATGCAGTTTTTTATATACAGAATTCATTTAGATTCATGGAAATTATGTTAGATATAATTATGTGTAGATCTTATGCCTAAAGCCTTATGTTCAATGTTCCAGAATAACGGTTGAATCTAATTCTTTTGAATTCAATATATTTGAATATCCTTTAATTGTCTTACATCTGGGCCTTAAGTCTTAAGTCTCGCGTCTCCTCCTCTCACCGGAAATCCGGACACGCGAAAAGATCTGAATCACCTTCAGAAACGATACTTGTCATTTGTCACGTGAATCTCGGTGCCAATTTGGAAGGGGAGGAGCGATTTCTACATTTTCTGCAATGCTAAGTAAATTAGAGACTTAATGCCAGTTTGAAGGATCTTCGAGAACAATAAAAATGCTGTCATTTTCTATGAATATTCACAGAGAAACTTTTGTTTGGCCTAGAGAAAAAAAGGTTTAATTGGACCGAGGATAATTGATTGGAATAAGTGAGGAAAGAAGAAAAAATAATAGGAGTAGAATAATTTAGAGCCATTTCATGACAAAAGAAATCAAAACCTTGTTCGACTTTCTGAATTGATGTTCTTTGGAAAACCATTAGCAGTCTGTGATAAAAAATGTTAATAGGAACAAGATTGATTTATAGATCGACATTGTTGGCAGCATAGTGTGATCTAATTTTTGGCAAATTTGCATTTATGCAAGTTCGTTAAAAAAAATGATATATTATCTCATTAAAATTCAAAATCAAGGATGTAGAATGTTTAAATGGTCTATTTAATTTTAATTGTCATTTCTATTCATAAAATTTTAGAAGCTTTAAAATTTATAATGTCAAAAGTTTAAGAAACATTCATTTTCGTCAAACGTCCAATTTGAAGGCCATTCCCCATTTGCATGGCTACAAATTTTAAGTTTGTTAATTTCATTAGAATACGGATAAATTTCAAAAACACTGCTGAATAACTTTACGTAATTATAATTTACACATCATTTTTTATGTAAGATATTCATTATGAAAAGATTTCGTAGCACTAAAATAAACTAAGCTTATGATGTGTTCTTCTAAGAGATGCAGAATTACAGAAATTATCTACCTCGTAAATCTCAAAGTACATGAATTGTGGGACAGTTAAATTGTATTTAAATAGCAAGGATAAAATTTTGATTATATGTGTGATATCATCTTTAATTTATAATTAACGTTCCTCAAAACGTGAAAGTTTTCTCACTCTTTATATCTTGCAAAAAAATTGAATATACTACAGTGTTCAGCTTGTATCTTATACACAAGTTTCAATTTTGAGCAAAGATTACACGCTGAAGACGCAACATTGGTGCATAGAATCAGTCAAATGTCTAGTGCAATCTCAGTTTCGCTACGAGGGCACGCTTTGCTTTCTTGATTTGCATTCAATCGGGTTCATTTATCTAGAATTCCGTTCTTTGCCGGTGGATTACAGACCACCTGCAGGCACTGTGAATCGCAAATTCAAACCACTTAAATCGCTTGCTAAGAGTCATTGCATGCCTCCAAATAGCTGCAATGATTGTTGCGTTGTTCTTGATGTCCTACGCTTACTAAACCTAATCGCCACATTGCAATTCTTTGCAATCTTCATGTCTTCATTTCGTATACCGCCACCATTGAAATCAGGAGTGGTTACGAATTCTATTTTCTGAAGCATTAATCCAAAGGTATCAGACCACTACCTCTTTTAATCATTATAAGCATTCTTTACTTTTTTCCTCACTTTCAATGCAGTATTCATATTTTTATTCCTTTCTTAAAATTGTATATAAACCTTATGGCGCATTACAAGAAACAAAGGAAATTATGAATGCTTCGAGGCTCCTTGCACTCGATCTAATCTCTGAATATGAAAACTCATCAGATGATGTTCTTGGAAATCATGCATGTATTCTCCTCAAATATTAATTCAAGATGCAGAATAAAATTACACCGTTGAATTGTAAGAGATAAAAAGGAGATAATATCCACGTGGAATTTTTTTTTCAAAATGTGCGTCTAGATATTAAAGGCTTCCGCTGTGCATTTTTCACTACCAATCATGTGTTGGATGTATTCCGGGTCTTTATACGTGATATGACTATATGAGAACGACATTTATAAGATACAATTTTCAAGGCTGCTCGTAAAAATCAGCATCTTTAGTTAAACATAACGTTATAATAAAATGTTTCATTAATGTTAAAGATCGTAACTACTTTCATAATTATCCTCTTGTATTGATAATTTTTACAGTAGTGCTTAATTTTTCAGCTTTTGGCATGTATCCATCATAATTATTTCACCTGAAGTCATAGGAAATTGTGCATGAAGTAATCGCTGCATAATCGTGTAATACTTAATTAAGATACGCTATAGCGATTGGTTCGTCGGTCTTCGATAAAGAAACGATAGAAAATAAATACAATAAATGCCTCACGTGTGTGCCCGTGAAACTAGTTTTTACCATTTATGGCTAATACACGAGGGCAATCAACAATAATTGTTCTCACGTAATTAATTGTGTAACAAGCGCAATCGAGGCAATCGCTCTTGTTCGTTCGAAGATCCGTCTGAGAATCCCGCGTAGTGATGCGGAAGTCTTTAATAATCAGACAGAGAATGCCCCTTCTCTCTGTCAAGGTAATTCTCATTATTTTCTCAGAAATGGGAGGTAAAATTCTATATAATTACAATAATGACACTTATTGAAAATGGTGCATTCTTTTCATCACTTTTTAGCATTTTACAGAAATGGGACTCGTAATTAATTCAATTGACTAGAAAAAAAATGAAGTAGTTCACTTACATCACAGACGAATTTTTTTAATCTATATTATTGATACTACGAAATCTATTCAAAGTATCTGTTGTTTTGTTCCAGCAAAAAGTTAATCCACATAATTTTCTACGCTTGAAATTCAGTTCTTTTGTTATCCTTTTGTATTCTCTGGAATGATTTTCAAAGAACAAACGTTTAGAGAATAATGGAATACGAGGCAAGAACAGCTTATCGATTTTTTGTATACAAGAAGGAAGACTTCTTCGAATCGATTATTGTTGCATAAATAAGGTAGCGTAATTCTATGTATCATATTAGGCAATGTGATATTGATGTACCATAGTAGGTGCACTATTATGTATTCTGGTTTTAAAAAATAAAAATTCTTGAATATCATCATACAGTTGATCACGTAGGCTCTATTCCCGACCTTCATTAGAAAGAAAGAGTAGTTCAATTCATGGCTTTTTTCAATACCCACTTAAGGGGAAGGCTAGAGCGTGAATGATAGATTAGCCTTAATTTCCTAAATTCGGTTCATTCAACGAGGTCGACTTCAGGTTCTCACTGCAGGTAATATTATGCAATAGTTCAATTCACTTTTCCATTCTCTTTTTTTTTTAAATTTATTTTTGATGTCTTTTTTACATGCACCTTTCATATACAAAAGATAGGTTTTTATTGAGTGGAATAAATATCAGAAATAATAAATCTTACGAAAAGATAAGATTTTATAGCAGGTTGATCATTGATCAGTATTGGTATAAGGCATTTCTAGTTGAAGAGATCTAGGATCATTATTTGCACCTAATTCGTCTTGAGAGTGTAATTGCTTCTAATTATTTCGTTCCCAATTCAGTTGGTCGAATCTGATAGAGTCATTTGTAATATATTGATACTCAATCTGAAAAATTACTATATTAACTATAAACCATTAAATTAATTAAATTAATTAAATTAATTAAACCATTTTGACCTTAGTCATGATTTTTCCTGTTGTATTAATGTAAATAAGAAATGTTGATTACTTCTTCCATCAAAGCTTTGGTCTAATGACTAAAAAAACTTCATTTGAGGTCACGAGAAATGAAACCTAAGTTGACGACCTTTTATTCGATTAATTATTAGTCTAATTATTATGTAATCCAGAATAATAGGACAAAATATGACAATCCCAATGTTTCTTATAGTTAATCAAATTACACTAATTTAAACCACGAGTTGCTTGCTACTGATTCTAATCAAGTATCTCATATCCATTATCCATTACATGTTCTTTGCAACTCCGTGGTTTCAAGTTTCTAACAAGATTGAACGATAATAATCACACCTCAGGCCATAAGACATTATTGTGATAAGAATCGTTGGCTCAATGAATATAAGATCTCACTATCTATCACAATAACTTTCGGTCATCGATTAATCATAAAATCATTAAATTCCTTCCAATTTTATCAAATCCGAATAAGTTATGTAATCTTTTATAATTTTTATAATAAATATGGGCGGGAGAAAACGGTGTAATGAGTGATGTGAAGGTAATGACTCAGGATCATAAAAGGTGAATTCGTATTGCTAATTATGACTTTCAATGGATAGCACCGTCTTCCGTAATACACTGGCAATTAAATTGATGCGTCACCCGTTATCCCTGAACTGAATTCGTCTTTAACGGAAGCTGGAAAAATGTCCACTTCCGGCGATCGGTCTCTTCATTTCTAGATGCAAGATTCTCACCGTCTTAATTGAAATAATTGTTCACTTTATTGTGGTGATAAATTAATAAGATTCAAGTGATAAGGTTCGGCAAGGAATCGGTTCAGGGTCGAGCGATGCCTCGAGGCATCGTCTAGATTTATCTAATTCTGAACATTTAAAGTTTGCCTCATGGTTTTGTCTCGTCGGGCTCGATTAGCTTCATTAGCCTATCTAACACAGCTACTGTGCGACATAAAGAAAATCGGCGTAGAATAAGCTAGCTTAGATTTCAAGCGGAGAGTTATGGGATAGCATAGATTGGGGATAACTATAGCTTATTCTACGCCGGCTTACTTTATGCCGCTCGGTGTAATCAGCCTCATAGTTTACGCGATCGACTCACAGGGCTGTCGGTCCACCGTGACAACCCAATTTCCCACCTGATCAAACTTTTTTTCAACATCGCTTTAATTGGCCATTCCTCGCTTTCCTGCACACTTAACAAGCTCCTCGTGAATGCCAATTGAGGCATTAAATCTGAGGAAAAACAATATCACTACACAATAAAAATTCGTACTAAAAATATGCTTTACGTTCATCGACCGATTTCCTGTACTTGAATCCTATCATAAAAAAGAGGTTGCTATTTAACCCATTGGTTGTATTTGTATTTGTCTATATTTCGCGGTCACGGAATCGAGAGATATTTTAAGAGTTTATTCAGTAATAAATACAAAATTGGATCATTATGAATATTATGATAATTATTCCAAAATTTTCGAAGTGTTGTTTTACTTCCAGTTTTCCTTAGACCTAATCCAATGATATAATCTCGATGTTCTCCATTTGCCTACACCCTGACAGTATCTTTGAATCAGAAAGTCGTTTGTGTCCGTTAAATATCTGCTGGTAATTCTTCACTGATGTTATCTATTGCAAGTTGTGCGCATGGATGTCACGCTTAGAACCGTACAATTCTGTGGAGTTCTGTAAGGGCGATCCTATTATTTAAGCGTGAAGTCACTATATAAATGGTTAACAATAAAGAAGCCCTACCTCCTACGCCATAAAAGGTGCCAAGTCATAGCATCGCAATACACAATTACACACCCTAGAGTTCAGAATGATAAATAATCTAATGATCATTTATTGACTGTAATGTGATTATAGTATTGCGAAAATATTTTTTCTTCGCCAGCCCTGCGAAATTGGATCATTTTCTAAAGACCAGTGACAGCATTATAATATTATCCCAGTGGGAAATTGCGAATGCGGAGGATTGTCCATCGGAAACTATTGTTTTAATGACCTAAGGTCCTTGATGGAAATATACATCATGAATATAGAAAATGATTTTATTATATCGCATATAGTGTAATATATAAATGCAGTTTTTCTGAAAGAATACAGAATTTAATTATTACAATAGTGGTAAAGTTAAAAGAAAGAAAATTAGCTCTTTTAATGACACTTTCATATTTTTATATCGTTCTGACAAGTGCGTGCATTGAATTATCTACATTGTTGATAGAAGGAAAGCGAAACGAAAGTGGATTAATGTGTAACAGATTGTTCGAACTTTCCACTTCATTGCAATGATAGTTACTACTTATAATTAAAATAATTGCATGAGTAAAGGAGGCTTATCTTGAGATAATCATTTTCTACTTATAACAAGGGTTCAATAATTTCTTTAATTTTGTTAAAAGCAATATTCTAGTTAGATTACTTCCATTTATTTTGAAATTTTGATAAAATTATAAAAATAACTATACAGTGAAAGATTTCACATGAAATATTAATTCTGTTCCTTCAATAAAAAGAAAAATTGCCTTCTTTTCAAATTTTGAAGGTGGCATCTGGTTCTATTCAATTGAAACCAAAGAAGCCAGACTAGCAGAAGGTAAATTAATTCTCACTAGGAGTTATCTACGTTACCTGTAGTAGAATTGTACGAAGCGTTTAGAACTTTCACTACTTGAGGCAGCACCTATTTATATTTAAAAAATATAAACAAATAATTTATATCCGAAAAAAATAATCTTTTTTTATATCGTTCTGAGTAGGATCGAAATCGTTTTTCATTTTGCGAATGAATAATTTTGCTGTAAAACAATCTAAAATGTAGACAATATGGTAATATGTAATATAAAATTATTACTGTATATATATATTGTTTTATTGGAATGCCTGTCCGTGTTCACTTAAGTGTGAGAAAAAATTGGATGATAATTTATTCACATAATTCTTTAGTCTTTTGTATCGTCTTATTTCCTGTGAGCAACATAACTTTTAGTTTCTCCATTTACTTTATCTCAAAATTCGGAAATAATTATGACAATTAACGTGACAAGTAGGCGCCATTCACTGATGAGTCATCATGGGAATTTCTCACTAAACAAAATCATCTACAATTGTGTTATTATCTAGACAAATTGCTGAAAAGAGTAACTATGCAAAAGTTTTGTTCTTTGAAATTATATTGCAGTAAATTATTATTATATTATAATTGAAAATTTTAAATAATATAGTGTTGGACATATTTTATGGGTAAAATAATCGATGAACAAGAAGAAATTATTTGATAAGTAATTAATAATTAACTGTGGCCATTTTCCACTACATAATATGGTAGTCTTTGCATATATTTATAAATAGTAGAAAACAATTGATGTCAATGCAACCTAGGAATTTTGCATGCCATTTTTTATGCTCTCATACAATTTTTCTTACTGTTCATTGATACTGCATAAAATATAAACCCGTTAACCTTGTACTGTATTAATTGTAAATCATGATTTAGGGCAAAATACTGTCTTGCATTCAAATAGGTTTTTACACTATTTTTCGTGATGGTAATTACTTTCGAACTTGCATCGCTGAATTGCCTTGACTATTAATATTATATAAAATAGAAAAGCATGTTTATTATGAATCGTAGAAAAACAATACCAGAAAATGCACGAATCTATTTTGAATTAAACTTTTCTTCTCACATTTATTCACTCATATTTAAGATCAGCTATTCTTACTACTAAATTATAATATTATAAATCTCTCAAGAATTGCTCTTATCTTTTGCATGAGAATTGGGTTACATCAATTCAAAAAATCTTTGTTTTGTTAAACGGAAGTCACGTGATCAGGTTGAATAACATGGAGTAGGGCCGAATATATTATATAATAATTATTAATTTTTACAGTAAATTAACTTGGTTTGACTCAAACGTAATTTTCACTCAAAACTTTTTATAAAAGAAGTATTAATTGAAGAGGAAAAGGGCCAATTGCGTAGGTTTTTTCATTTGCTTTAACCATTTGGAGCGAATCGAAGCCATACGAAGGACGTTGTTTAATCGGCCGTATCAGTGTGTTATGGTGTTGGCATCGGAATTGTCGATATCGTTCGAAAAGCAATTGAAAAGCCATTTGTTCGAAAAAGTGCTGAAACAATCACGATTGTCATGATGAATAACAACCAGTTTAGAAAGAAACCATTCCTTTTTCTGCCGTGAAAACCCGGCCAGTTTCTGCAGATTATTATTTCGTTTCAGAGATGTTAACTTACTTCTTGATTTTCCTAATAATTCTTGCGACTTATGATTCGATCTCGGCGAAAGTGAATCTCTTTTCTCATGAAGAAAATGTAGCTCGTGAACTTATGGACGTTTTAAATGAGGAATATAGTGTCATCAAACATCAGGAGGCACTTTTCACTTATTATTATAATGTTGATATCAGTGAAGAGAATCTGGAACGACTGGTAATACTGATTTTTAATATTCAAATGTTTTCTTAAAAAGTTAATATTACAGAATGAAAATATTAGATTGCAGCGATAGTAGATAGTAACAGATTTCTGGAACGTGCAAGACACAGGTTGTCTTCCTTTGATTGGAAAGAGTTTCAAAATCAAACCCTCAAGTTTCTTTTCGACAAGATGATGAATATAGGAAGTGCGATTTTGGACGAAGATACATTTTTATCAGTAAGCATCTCATTTAAAATTGTATCATTGATAATGCATGAATAACGTTTGTCCATCATTTTTTAGTATATGAGTCTACTTGTGAATCTAAAGAAAAAATATGCAGAAGCATCCGTCTGTCGTTACCAAAATTGTAATGATTGTAATGTCAGATTACCAGGTAAAGAAAATATCTCATACTGAAAAGGTTTACAATTTTTCAGTAGAATGATCTAACTGGTAATAAATTTTCAATTAGAAATTTTGAACATCTTGTCAAGGTCTCAAAATCCAAGCGAACTTCTTCATTATTGGGTGGCTTGGAGAAATGCAACTGGTCGTGAATTTCTTGATGAATTGCAAATGGTTTATGATATTAACAATGATATGGCATCTTTATTGGGTTTGTAAAATTATTATTAAATTTATTTCAACATACACAAAACATTTTCCAAAATATATTTCAAAAAAGATGTCCTGAAAACTAGATTTTCCAAACGCAGCGGAAATGTGGATTGCAGAATATTCAACATATGATTTCGAGGAAACTATAAAGGAATTATGGTCAGAGATCAAACCACTTTATGCTCAATTACATGCATACGTGAGAAGAAAACTCCGTATACTTTATGGAAGTCGATTGATAAGTGAGAATGGCACTATTCCTGCTCACTTGTTGGGTAAGGAATAAATAGACAAAATGTTCAATTTTGGAAAAAATTGTGATTTATTAATTAAACTTGCAGGAAACATTTGGGCACAAAAATGGCACGTTTACAATTTAGCAATTCCTTTCCCTATGAGTCACTTTCCCAACATAACAGCGCAACTTCTAAAAAAGGTAAGTTATAACTATTAATAAACTTAGGATTAAACTAATTAATAAAGATCTTTTATTTATTTGTTTATTAGAATTATACGTTAAAACAGATGGCGAAAGAAGCTGAAGAATTTTTCCAAGCAATGTCTTTCACCAAATTAAACAGTCGATTTTGGGAAAAGAGTATCTTGAATCGTCCAGATAAGAGAAACATCTCTTGTCAAGCATCTGCTTGGGATTTATTTACAGGAAAAGATTATCGGTAATTTCATTTTATTCAACATTTTCTATCGCAATTTATTTGCAGCTACTGACAGAAATGGTGCGCAGTTAGAAATAGAAGATTAATGATTAAAATTTCCGGTAACATTAGATTAAAGATGTGCCTGAAGGTAACTGGAGCTGATTTTGTAACACTGCATCATAATTTAGCTCACGTACATTATTTTATGGAATACAGAAATCAACCAATTGCCTTTCGAGACGAACCTATACCTGGTTTTCATGAAGCAATCGCAGATATTTTTACTATGATTGTCTCGAATCCCAGGTAAATTAATTAACTGTCAATTTGGTTCCAATATTAGTAGTATTATTATATAGAATTATAATTATATAATAGAAATTATAATAATTAAAACACTTTTTGTCTTACATACGTGAGCAGATTAAATTATATCTGTAGAATATTTTTCTTATGATCTTCAAAACAAACACACTCTCTGGAAAAGAAATATACCTACGAATTCGGTTCAGGGTCTTCTACTCGTTGATTTTTCTTACTTGAATAGTAATATAATTCTGTTTTTCGAGAGACCTGTGCGATGAATTCTAGAATTGTATCGTCGTTTACTTTTTTGCAGGCACTTTAAAAAATTAGGCCTTCTTAATCATTATTCGGAGGATAAACAGACGACGATCAATTATCTTTTTCAAATGGCACTTCAAAAAATTGTTGTTATACCTTATTCAATTGTCCTTGACCTTCATAGGTGGAATATATTTAGGAGACGTTATGACACTGATGAGTATAATTGTGAATGGTGGAAACTGAGGTATAACATATTCTAAATTATTAAAAAATATTATTAAGAAGAATGATAAAAAAACATTTTTCTCTTTTAAAATTAGAGAAAAATATCAAGGAATAAATTCACCAGTCGAGCAAGGAAAAGAGGATTATGATTCAGCTTCCAATTTTCACGTGATTGCTAATAAACCCTATATCAGGTAGAATATAAAATTGTCCAAAAAACTTTTTTAAAATTATTTTCTCTTAATTCCTGAAGCAGTTCACCTACTATATTCCAGAAAAATCTCACGATACTTGCAGCTATTTTGTGAGTACGATTCAACAATTTCAATTACTCAAGTCGGTCTGTGTCATAGCTGACGAATACGATCCAAATCAGCCAAAAAATTTTTCCAAGGGTCTTCATAATTGTAACTTTACGGGAAATAAGGAAGCCGGAGCACTTCTTAAGTACGCACGCAATTATTTATACTTGAAGTTTATTACTGCGATTTCTCCACGCAAAAAAATGCAGGGAGCAATGGCTGTGAAGCATTAGCAGAATTTTTTCCCGGTGTTAGTTACGTGCAAATGTTTAATGCGTCCTATGAAGAAAATAAAGAAACAGGAAAATTTAAGGCATAAAAATAATAAGTCAGATATTTATTTAAAAAATATTTTAGATACATTATGTCACTTGGAAGTTCGGAACCTTGGCAACGAATAATTGAACTTGCTACGGGCGAGACAAAATTATCGGCTGAGCCATTGCTGGAGTTTTTTCAGCCTTTAATGGATTATTTAGAGGACACCAATAAAAGGAACGTGGAATACATTGGCTGGACAGAAACAGGTTAATTTTTCTTATCTAATGATTAAAAAACATTTTATGTTAAGATTCTTTTTGGTTTTGGAAGTTTCAAATTAAAGAAATAAAAATTGCAGATCAACTTTGTCGAGGATCTGTCTATCCATAAGGATTATTATCTCATAGTAATGGATTGTCGCAACAATTATTCAACATTTTCTCTTTAATAAGTGTGAAAATACGACAATTAGGAATATTAAAAATATCAGAACGTCCACAACGCTCTCGTTTTCTTCTCCTTCACGCACGAGTTGCGAGCTCTCTTTTTAGAATTGACGAGCTTGTGCCCTCGACAACACTATTCGGACTCATGTTTATTATAAGCAATTATCCTCATGCTGTTTGAACCTAACAGACACTTTAAGGCTAATATAAAGTGCAAATTACTCTGTAAATTGTGTCACGACCTCATTTATATCTGATACAAAAGCAGCAATCTCAGAAATTAAAAAATCGAATTAAAATAATTAGTAAACATAACATATATACTAAAAATATGACAAATATATTACGAGCCCCAATTCCTAATTTGGTAAACAAATTTAGATATGCAAAACTGATTTCGATACTGCTGAAAAATACCAGTTTCACCACCCGTATATGTCAAACATTTCATTTCGCAATGAACACATTGTAAAGAAAGTAAGCAAACCTTTTATTAGATGGACGACATGGACGTGCAAGATCAAAATAAAATTCCTTTATTTTTTTGGTATTTGAATATTATTAATTGTCCATGCAATGACTCCCGCGCGTGTGTAATATTGCTAGTAATGATTGCAATCAGTTTAAGATAATTAAAGCATTCTACGATCACAGTAACTGATGGAAAATAGCAGTTTCTTCTTGTTTCCTCACCATTACTCGTTTGTTATTCTATGCAAGAAGGTCATAAAGAAATCCATTTAGCATGTAGACTCTCATTCTTGAAAAGTTATTCTTCCTCATTTGTGACAAACATTAAATGCGAAGAAACATCTCTTTGGAGACGTCTCTTTTGTAAGTTGTACCACAAAGAATTAGAAGCATTTTATTTCTGGAAAATATTTCGTTGCGCTTACGCAATGGTTAAATAAAATTTACTTGAATTCCTCCCATGACGCTGTTTGAATAAATAAGTTCTTGAGAAATTTCAGGACAATTATCCAATAAGAAAGATTTTCAAAGAAGATGTTGAAAGATGGTAGAGTTAACAATATTTGGATCCAGCGAACTGCTGTATTTTATAGATTGCATGATAAGAAGTATGGAATGTAGAATGTAGAAGATGATTCCTCTACATCATGAAGCATTTATGTACGTGCAGATTGAGCACCTGCCAATTTGAAGCACGCGATCAAACCTGATGTCATGTATATATAAAGTGCATGATATTCCAAGAGAATTGTATTTACGCGTCACATTAATTTTTCAAAATTATGGTTGGTAATTATGCAAGCCAAACGTGACAATTGCCGTTTCATCAGAATTTTAAACGATCAGTGAATTATTCTGCAAGTGTCTAGAAATAATAGCATCTACTATGGGGTAATGATTTTCCACTAATGACATGTCATTTACTGACGTAAATATATGTAACGAAGATAATGACCTTATCGCTCACACTGATAAACGAGTAAGTGGTTCATTCGTTTATAGTAAGAGGTACTGTAAGTGTACGTACTCTGAAATTATTAATGGGACTGGACATTGAGAATATGTATATAAAAAGTACATTTTATTCAAGCGTTTTATTATTCACTGGAGTTAGGGACTAGCTTTGTTTCAATTACAGTAGATAATGACTAAGGAAAACGCATTCTTAACGAAGGATAGAAATAGCGTTAAAGTCTTCCTTGCATAATTGCAGCATAAGAGTGGACATTTTCCCACGGTAGGTAACCGTGACAAAAAAACCGTAATGTATACGTCAACGCTTTTCCTCTTCAAAAAAATGAGTGTTGACTCATCTTCCGCGATATTTTTTGTACTGAGGAGTCTCAATAATCTATAAATGGAAAAGCTGATATGGAAAATGAAAGTTGGCTCATTGTCAGGCAGAACACAAATGGTTCAATATCTCAATGCCCACATCCCTATTTCATTAATTCAAATTCATCTTTATCACCAAATATTGAGAAATTTGTAAAAATATTCCAACCGGTGCACGTACATATTGCTATATTACATGCGTTCGTACTTGAACCTATTTGCGGTCGTGCAGGTTCGTGGGACCGGTGGCTCGTTATCTCTGTAGAAGATTAGCATTGTCTAGGACTTGCAGAGACTACGTTTTAAGTACACCCATACACACACATAAGATAGTTCTCGTGGCATTGAAAGTGGAACATATGCATGTCTGGAAAGGTACATCGTTTATTTATTTCTGTGACAGAAGAGCTGAGGAAGATAAATTTTGAGACCGCAGACAAGCTGAATGTATGGATGAAATAAATAAAATTTATGTTTCTTAACTAATAGCTGAGTGATATCACTTCTCATTTTGTATTCAGAAGATAAAATAAGTGCAAGGATCTTATTTTTGCATGACATCGAGCAAATTTACTTAGCCCATTTTGCTAAGGGTGATTAATATAGAAAGTAAAACATCTTTGATCAAACTGGTCGAGAAAGGTGTGTCTTCTGCATTTAATATGTGAATATGCAAGATCCCCCTTGTTACCTGCATAAAATCAGTGTACCTGCACACACTCGTTACGCAAACACAAACAAGACACGTCAGTGTCGTTATTATAATGGCTCAAGGTCTTGCCGTCCAGCCTAGACGTAGCACATTTGTTCTAGATCATCGTGGGACTATCCTCGCCGTCTTCTGGGCGCGGTTGTTGTTTGTACTCCAAGTCGCATGCTTATAATGAGTATCATAGATAACTGGAATTTGCTATTTGACTTTAATGCAGTTTCATTCCGTGGTCAGATGTCCTTTCCGCCTGTCTAACTTTATATCATATCAGAAATGTTTTAATTAATTTTTTCATTCATTATATTTCTTGCAACGAAGAAATTCGTAATCATTATCCTATATACGTATTTAAATGATATTTGGATGACAATTCTTATATAAGTATGAGGTGTATGGTAATGATGGATTTTATGAAAATCGAATTTCTGACTGAGTCAGTTGCATTGGTCAAGGGTGGGATCAAAAATACGATCAAGATGAAAAATTGTAATGATGGATCATTGCGATGAAATCATTTGATGTGAATCACCCAGGAATGATTCGACTTTTAATAAATGGTTTGATGGACCGTTTGTTTTTCTTGGAATCGAAGATAATGACAGGAAGTTATTAGTTAAGATCATCGTATATTCAAATCATGGTGACACTTATTTTCTTAAAGAGTTACCTACTTCTTTCGTTCCTATAATTTCTTCTCAATTTTTCATTTTGGGAGGAAAATTTGTGTTGAGGAAAATCGACACTATATTAATACTTATTTTTAATATGATAATGATAATTATCTTTCTTCTTAAGAATTTCCGGTTTATCGCACGATAAGTCGAAACATTAGAACAAGCCAATTAACCCATGCTGATGAGATTCACATAAGGAGTAATTACGCAATTACTCAGCCCGTCAAGTAAACGATGAATCACTTAATAAAACGTGTAATCTTTTGTACAAATCGATTTTAAGTAAAACTTTATGTTTTAATAAACGTCTAAAAAAGCGGTAATATAATTAGCTTGGATCTTTTCAGTTAATAACAAATTTTTACAGTTATCAACTATTTTCAAGAACCTTCTCATTCAGCTCTTAATAAGTGCTTCACTCATCCGTTTTTTAATTTCGGAAATAGATTTGCATACCTCAAACGGTATTTCCAAAACTGATTGTTTTCTTTACTATTTGTTTCGGTGTCAGCCATTCATAAACTTATTGACGCCGATGCAAAATGCTGAATGAAAAGAAAGTATCAATGTAAAAGACGAAAAGTCCCAAGAATAATAAGCCACGCATTGAAATTTCATGGTACCTTTCACACCTGAAATCATTTCGTAAAAAAAAAGTTTTAGAAAATTGAAGGAATATTAATAGAATATATATGTTTAGTTTTATTTAAAATTATTTAAGTAATTATAATAGAAGAATAAAAATATCAAGATTGAAAGAATCTAATCTAATCTCTTCTACTTTTCGACAATATGAATTTGTTAAATCAATTTGCGAAATTCAGTCGTCAAATTTAAATGAATGAAGTAATTATGGTGGACAAACAAAGTAATTTTTGGTGTCAGCCGGGTCAATACCGTCAGAAAGTACGTGCAGTTTGTGAGAAATAATTATGTGTGGTGAGTCCTTGACAGGAAGGTGGACGTCATCGTGAGGCGGAGGATGTAGCAAAAAGTTGAAAGGTGGTAACATGAGGGGACAATTTAAAATTTTTATCATTCCTCTAACCAGGAAAATTTCATGGTCACTAATAGTCTTGCCCTTGAATTAATTGGGCGAACTTCCTCCGCGGAACGTGAGTTAATGATATCACAATATTTATTCATATGTACACCTTATACAAAATTGACAATCAATGACTAAAATAGTTACCATACCGCCTTTGACTTGAAGCTAGAAAAGGGTACGTGTTATTTTGGTATATTTAAATATTGAGAAGATGCAAATGGATATAAAATATTAAGGAATAAAGAGCTTTTCTGAGTTATAGTTGAAAGGAAGAGGATATTGTCTGAGTCTTGAGTGATGGAGTGAAGTGAGGATTGAAGTAGCGAAGGTTAGTCATGGAACGAAGTATAAGACGCGTGCGGTAAAACTCGACAATAGGCTTCATTGAAATATACTGTCAACGTGGGAATATACGGGTGCGGGTGTTGCAATCGGAGGCCACCACTTGGCCTCACCTCCTTGTCTCGCGTGTAATGGCGCTCCCCTTTTTTATGCTTCTTCTTTTTCTTCTTCAACTATCCCTGGCGTCCTCCTTGGTCCTCCTACTCCCTCGCATATACTTCTTCGGCGACAACACAGGTGTATCCCCACTCTATGGATGACCTCTCGTGTCGTTCGCCATAGCTCGCAGGGATAAATGTATACGTACGGTCCTACGAAGCTTTTAGTAACTTGTAGTAACTCCACCAGCAAAGCGCGGTGAACTGTGAGCACAATAAAATTGATCGACCCAAGTCGATTCGAGTTTCATTAGGGAAGAGAGATTAGGGTAGGTGCGATTCAATTCTCTGGCTGACCCTTTGTAGTGTACGGACTTGTTCTACTGTTTTCGTGCTGTTTGTTTGGGGTGGTGCTCATGGAGGTGCTTCACCGGCCGGTCTTCGTGGTCGTTCTAGGCCAACGAAGGCAAATTGTAAGTTTATTAAGTGCTGAAAGTGACAAGGGATGATTCCATTCATTCTGAAGATGAAGATTGTGATGCATGATTTATGATGCATGACGCACAATCCATGTGCATCGCTGCTGAAAAATGAAATGTTAAGAAGTGCTTTTTGTGTGATATTGTGCGCTGCTGCTTCAGAGAGTTGTATTAAATATTGAATATTGAAAATTTACAGTAGTGATCACAGTTCTATTAGCACGTTTTGCGGAATATCGTCTTCCAAAGTTGATGAAATCCTTTTCGTTTTTTATTGGGTAGAGATTTTTGAATATTTTTCAACTATTTGTTTTATATTGGCATAAAGACTGACCAATGGACAATAACTGTTGATATAAATTGAAGATTATTTGTCATTATGAGAACATCAAAAAACAGATTTAATCAACCTTGATCCAAGTATTATAAAAAGGATTCGGGACACGCGATAGTAATTCCCTTTAACGTTCTCTCAAATGAAATCACTCAAGCGTCAAGAGTGCACGTACCGATACGTTTGCTTATTTAATTTTTTCCAAACATTTGTCGTGAATATTTTTAGTCGAAGTTTAATTAAAGATACATTTACTGTTTATGCGTAAGAATCATAAACATTTTTGTATTGTCCTGACACTTAAATTTTGATGAATTTATGGGAGATTTAACTGACTTTTATGGGACCCATTATTTTTATTTGACATTGACGATATTCATTGCGATTTGCATGAAACAATGCAATCTTGTTTCAAGGGTATAACACAATGTTGTCTATGTATAGAATTTATTTAATATTATGTCTATGCAATTTTCCAAAGCTCAAAGCATACTTGAATTATTTCAATTTTTAGTTTAGTTACACAATACACATTTTATTTGTGCATGAGCATCATTCAAGAAAAGAGAAACATCCTGGCATGAAAATTCTATAAAGGGAGTTACAAACTTTTCACCTTGAATTCTAGTTTCTATATTCATTTAAAAAGTGATATACTTTATAATAAAATCAAACTTATGACTAGTAAAAGACGTTGACCCAATTTTTTAATCAACATCAATTACATTAGAGCAAAAATCATTCCTTAAGTAGAAAAAGTCAAATGAAAACAAAGTATATTATCGTTTAAACGATGTAGTTTTGTTAATTTTTTTATGACAACCCTGGAATCGTAAAAAGCTGATTTCTTTACACAATTTCATTACGTAACTAAATAAAAATTGAAGACCCTTTTTGATTTCTCACGCCGAATGAAATCATGGTGACATGCCAATGTAATTGATATCGGAATTGTTTAGAGTGCAACTAATGAGGACGCAAAAGTGAATGTTCATTTCCTACATGACACATTCTTTTGATTACGTAGCATGTGAACTTGCTCTTGTAATTTTTCTATTGACTACTAGCCAGATATAGCAAATTATAACACATTGCTTATTCAAGTCATAATTTGCTCTTTTATTGCTCATACATTTTTTTACTCAGTTTATATTTCATAAAAATTATAATATACTTCACTTTTATGTAATCTTTTATATTTATATATTGGTTAAATATCTTTAATTTTAATTTTTAAAAATTTGCATAAAAGGGACACTTCTTTGTTTCTTTCTGGAAATAAATTGATAAATAAAATTTATGGACAATAAATTTGAAAAAAAATTACTGATGGAGAAAGAAAACATAAATGTTGAAATTCACTTTGACTGGGGCAAGGTTGCTATAAATTCCCATATGAATTCATGTTTAATTTACTCCTTACACATATCCTTAGTTAAATAAAGATATAAATAACTATGGGATTCCTATTTAGTATCTAATTGTTTTGACTTATGGATATAGTCAATAGAAGAATCGTCAGAAGCTTTATTGTCAAACTAAAAATGAAAATAAATAATGAAGTAAACTATAAATTACACTTTCTAGAGATGGGAATTATTAATCTACTTTCCGGAGGCCAACAACGTTAGCAAGTGAATGTGAGTTTATCTTGACTTACACGACCATTGTTCAATTCACGTTATCCTCACAGTATTGTTAATAGTCACACGCAAAGTTTAATTTCGTTCATTGCCCTTATAGAGACTCAAAGACATATCACTCAAATCTACAAGTCTGTTGTAAGAATAATTTTATTCAATTCTAAATTATCTCTCTCTTTTTTTTTTACAATTTTTCAAAAAGCGTAACTAAGTATAATACTTACACTAAACGATTTTTTCAATAGGTACTTTACAGTTCATTAAAGAGAAATTTCCTAAATGTTTAAAAAAGGTATAGAATCAATTTTCTCTCCAGAATAAGAGATTTCAAAAGATTTTCTGTGATATGAGAAATTTTTGAAAAAAATTGGATAGTGTTTTAAGTTTAACAGAAAATTACACTAGTTCCTAATAAAACAATAGCCTGTGGCTCCCCTTTTCCGGGTATAAGTTTCCCTAATTCAGTTTCTGAAATCGAATTCTATATGCTAATGTAGGGGGCGGAAAATAATCTAGAACATGATTGGTGAGTACCTTCAGAACACGGTCTATAAACTAAATAAGGCTTTATCGATTTGTCGCACTAAAACGAAGTGCGAGAATTACGAGAATGAACATTGTCGTTTTAGTCAAATCCAACCTGACGATAAAAAATTCAGAGCTTCCATTTGTTTCATTCCCCATAGGGAAAAATGTAAGGAAATTAAAAATGAAATTAAGAAATGCAATTTAATTTCAAAACGGATTAGCTTTGCACATGGTTTATATAAATCTATATATTTCATAATGCATGGAATCATTAATCTCTTAATCGATTAATAAGCATTAATCGTTTTTGTAATTTTATTACGTTATACATAAAAATTGATATTAGTTTCAGGCCGGAATTCTACTTTTATTTGTAATATCTTGCGTTTCAAGCCAGCTGGATTTACCTCCAGTACAAAATGATAGATTGGACCAAGATAGATTTAATCAAGATAGATTTAACCAAGATAGATTTAATCAAGATCGAAGACAATTTCAAACAAATGATGTCGACTACAGAAATCTTTTGGCGAAATTAGACTTTTCTGGAACTGAGCGTTGCAGTGCAAATGTTGCGGCCCAATGGAGTTATGAAACAGATGTCAACGACCATACTCAACTGCAGGCGGCAAGTTTATTTATTTATTGTTATTTTAAGTCGGAAGAATATTATCTTTAATATACAGCAACTGAGGTTTGTTTTTAAGCAATATTATGCATGTTAGGAAGTTGATTACAAATAGAACACGATGCTGTTTTCTGCATAGAAAGGTCAATGTATCGGTTCAAACAAATTTACAAGATAAAGACAGCTGGTCACGTAATTTGCTAATTGTTCAATTAGTCAAATAGCTTTTGTATGTCAGTCAAGTTTCCATGAGCAATTAGATCAGTTGCTCTATTCTTAAATTATTGAAATTACTTTCCAGTTCAGTATGTAGTTCTACATTTGCATTTATGTCCTAATGTAGTCCCTGCATTACTTAGAATAATTATATTAATTTGTTTTGATTGTATATATGGATTATAATAATTTCTCAAGAATGAATATTTCTTGATTTTCTATAGATTATATAATATAGAAACAAGTTTCGATAAATCGATTAAAAATTAAAAGTTACGTCAATGTTTATCATTAATAAATGAAAGTGTCGTAGTGTGATATAGTAGAATTTTATAAATAATCCATTTCGACTCAATATTGAATATGTTAACTTTCTATTGAAATTCACTTCATTTTTTTAATGAAAGTATCTCCTTGATTGTGAAAATTAGTTTTAGAAATCCTTTGTTTTTTTCGATAAAAATGTAATAATGGGTTGACCTATTTACCTAAATTCTCACCCTTGTTGTTATGATATTGCCCTTTTACAATATATATCTCTTTGAAATCGTCACAATACAATTTCTGTAATTTAGCTGTCATGGCAAACTAATCAGATAAGAGATAATTACATGCTGATTCTAGAAATCGTATACTAGAGGAAAGTTTGTTTCGCGTTTGAAAGCTTGTTTTTAGAAAGATAAGAATAATAATGAAACTTGTCCTTAAACTTAATTTATTATGTAATAAATTTTCCTCTAAATTATACATTGAAAATTCAAGTGATCTACCCCTCGTCTAAATATTTCATTTAGTCCTTGTGCTATATTTCAAATTAAAATGAATACTCTTCTTTCTTTTCTTGTTGTTCAAGTAGAAGGTTAAGACATGTTAGTTTGTATAATAAGATTACAGAAGTATTGCTAATTTTTTTCTTCACTTTTCTCATGTTAACCCGATCTCGCAAAAATGGTGGAAACGAAGTGCAGACCTCGACCTCTTCTTTGTTTTGAATCGTGCAAAGCACACGTCAATTCTCAGTTGACTTAAATTTCTTTCGCACGAGCCGCGTTCGTTGTCCAAGAAAGGGTAGATGCCTCTTACGGGAAATGTTCCCAAGCAGACTATTGTAATCGTCGTCACTATTGCATAACAGGTGCATTAGACATCGTCAGTCTCGTGCTACTAATTATCATTCCACAACTATGTAAGACGTTCCTTCGGTGATAAGTAGCCCCTCGAGTTGAGCAATATTAATTCAAAACCTTCCTTTTCTTTTCAGTACCCCCATTTAATGATTGTAATTTCTAAATCATTTTTATCCTATTTGGATGAAAATTTTTTAAAAATATGATCTATAGAATATTGCACAACAAAATGTCACTATTTTTCTTTAAATGTCCGCGTAAAACTGATAAAATGAATTTATCTCCAACGGTAAATCTTTTGCTTCCCCTTTTATAAGTGCAGTGGAAACTTGGAACTAGTTTGAAGTGAATGAATCGCAGCAAGGTAGATTAGGTAATCGCAAGTGATGCGTAAATAAACGCAAAACGTACTTTAAAAGGAAACTACATATGCACAGATTCATATATAATACATGAAAATATTATACTTTTAAGTTTATAGTTGAATATTTTATTTATATATTTCTTTATGCTTGCAGTTGGAAGCTCAACGACTCTATGCAGATTTTCAAAACCAAGCCTGGCAGTTAATCAACAAGTTAGAGATAAGAAACATTAGGGATCAAATTGTCAGACGACGTCTGAGATTTTTAGCTACCGTGGGACCAGCAGCTCTGCCATTTGATCAATTGGACAGGGTGAGTGAAGAAAGTTATAATACTCGAGGAACATAAATTTAAGAATATAAATTAATCTTCTATTTTCAAATCTTCATTTCTTCTTATTTTTACAGTATAATCGTGTTATCAATGATATGCTCGTGATTTATAATAGTGCAACGATATGTGCCTACAACGACCCATTCCGATGTGGATTAAGACTATACCCAGGTAATAAATTGTATTTAAAATTATAAGTATTTCATCATTCAAAATACTCATTTCAAAAAAAAAAGTCCCAGCCATTTCCAGCCATTCTTCTTCTGACTACGGATTTATTCGGAATCAGACGGATAGAAATTTCTGTATCGGAGAAAGAGGTTTAATTCATTGTTGTTTGTAAAAATGAAACTAGAAAACGAGTTATGGAGTTTTTCTATGGTGAAAAGGTAGTACGTAAGATCCAAATAGCAGACATTGTCTCACCGATAAGGAAGTAAATGTTCACTGTCGAGTAGGGTAGAAAATCATGTTAAGATTAATCATCGAGAAATGGGTGCCGTACTTCCGACACTTATATCTCTACCATTTTACTTATCCCATAACCGGAAAATTTCACTGCTACATTCTAGTCTCAATATATTCAAATCGGAATATTATTCTATAATATTTATAACTCACAATGTCGACAAGAAACCAAAATATTGTTTTTTTTTGCAGATATCTCACTAATCATGGCCAAGAGTCGAAATTGGGACGAGTTGCAGTATGTATGGTTGGAATGGAGGAGACACAGTGGAATAAAAATGAAGGATCTTTATGTACAATTGGTTCAACTAAACAACGATGCTGCGCAATACAATAGTAAATATTTATTTTGAAGTAACGTTTATTTCAAAGCGACTTATTGCTGTTGTATTTAAATAGAAATCCAGTCTTCTATCATTATTCAAAATTCATTATGATCGATTATAATGATATGCACTACCAGATTTAATGACTTGAAAAATAGATACAATTAACAATGAGAGAAGGTATGAGAGTTATTCTCGAATTAATTTCCATTTAATTGAAGACGTTATATATTTAATGCAATTTGCTTCACTATTGTGAAAGTATCCGGAAGAAAAAATAATATCTTCATTAATTAGTTGTTTAGCCATCGATGTGAAAAATAGTGCTTGTTAAAAATCAATTTAACATTAAGAAATTTATTTCTTGAACATTTATTTAAATAACTAGTCTTGAAAAATTATAGAGTAAATTTTAGAGTTCATTTCTCTTTCCAAAGAAGCATTAAATAGAGAGTCAATACTTATCTTTAGTATTATAGTTCCTCATATGCAATAGATTTACTATCTTTGTTTATTACAGATTTTAGCGACGCAGCTGAATTATGGATGTTTCCGTACGAGACACCTGACTTCCAGCAAGAAATTGAACAAGTCTGGATAAGCATTCGTCCCCTCTACGAAGAATTACACGCTTACGTCAGGAGAAAACTTCGAGACCTCTATGGACCTGAAAAAATCAGCGGTCAAGCTCCTCTCCCATCTCATATTCTTGGTAAAATTGAATTTTTATTCAGACGTCGCATCAATTATTATTACATATCAATTATATTAATTATATTGATAATTGATTCCGTTTTAGGTAATTTATGGGGGCAAACATGGTCCAATATCGTTGATGTCACCCTACCTTACCCAGGAAAAAATTACTTAGATGTTACCCCTGAAATGCAAGCACAAGTACGTCGACTTTCTTTTAAATGTTGATACAAATTAATTTCCATTAATTAAAAAATGTAATAATTCTTTAGGGATTTACACCGATTGATATGTTCCGAGTTGGCGAAGATTTCTTCCTTTCAATGAATTTAAGTGCTATGCCCCCAGAATTTTGGGCTGGAAGTATAATAGTCGATCCTGGCAATCGTCCAATTATTTGTCAGGCTTCTGCCTGGGACTTCTGCAATCGACTTGATTATAGGTATTTTTTTATATGATAGGCTTAAAATACTTATTTGAAAGATTTTAAATATTCTTTATACTTTAATATCAAATATTCTTTATATTTTGAGTTTTAAATTAAAAATCCTTTTCCTTTCAGGATTAAGATGTGCACGAAGGTCACCATGAAGGATTTAATTACAGTGCACCATGAGATGGCCCACATACAGTACTTTCTACGATATAGCGGACTTCCTCGTGAGTTCCGTGACGGAGCGAATCCAGGTGAGCGAATAAACTTCCTACTCGAATGATATAACCACAGCTTAGAAGTGTCTTCATCGATCATTATTATTATCATCGCATAAAGTTGTAACTTTCCTCACACGAAACTTACGTAAGAACGTTAGACCGTGTTTTAAAGTCCACCATAACAATCCACTTTTAATGCCTTTTTTCCTATCGTTTCTAGTTCCTTTTCAAAAGACCACTGCTTTTATCAATCTCACCTTTAATTGGGCCCAAACCTATTATTAATTCTCTATGAAAGGTTGCGATTGCTGATATGCATATCAGCATCACGTTTGTTTCTTCTTATATAAGAGAGCGGTACCGATGCGCCTCTTGTACTCAGTAAAACCGGAAGGAAGCGCGTCAGCTTTTACAGCTAATGGCTGAAAGCGAAGGCTGTTGCGATACGGTCGAGGTAGATTCATAACTAGTTGGCACGGGCTCTTTCGATTCTGGCAAACAGTATGTTATGGTACTTGGCAAGTAAAGACGATAAAATATTTTTATTACGGTGCAATTACACTTTCACCGTTGCACGGTCGTTCGCCTTACTCTGGAACAAACTCAGACTTAAACGATACCAAGAGGTTCTTGACTGACACCTTCAACGGCCTTGGATAGTAAAGATGTAGCTTCTATGGCTAAACCGAGAACAACTGAAAAATACTGGGTCATCCTCTTTCTTCAAACAATTTTCTTTTACCTTCTTATGTTAAAATACAAAGCATTTCAGAAGAAAGTTTCTATTTAGAATTTTCTTTAGGCATCTGTTTTTTTTATGTAGGACAGTGTAATTAAGCATCTGGTCATTGGAAATAACATCAAGAGCAGATGTCCTCATGATACAGAAGAAAATGTACATACTTTTTAAAAAACTTTTTACATACTCTTTAGTAAGAGGAACTGCAACTAATTTCTAATCCATTATGATAATTCAATATCCTGAATGATTGTGCGGTCACAGTCGCAAAAACGATTAAGTCTGACTTTCAATTCCAAACTCAAAATTAGTCATCAAGATTTGCAATAGCAGTGCGATTTTCCTAGAGAAAGTAATAATGCATAATAAAGATGGGAGCTGAAGGATCATTAATCAAATTTAATGACTTTTGTGTAGGATTTCACGAAGCTGTCGGTGAAGCGATAGCGTTGAGCGTTGGGACACCACGACATATGCAGACCCTTGGATTGGCTAATAAATATATAGATGATGGTGAAGCAGATATGAATTTCCTTTTCACAATGGCGATGGAAAAACTTGTGCTTCTACCCTTCAGCATTGCAATGGACAGATGGCGATGGGATGTTTTTAAGGGAACTACTTCTAGGAATAATTACAACTGCGAGTGGCATCGTCTCAGGGAGCATTACATGGGGGTCAAACCACCTGTACTCAGATCTGAAGACGATTTTGATCCTGGATCCAAATACCACATACCAGCAAACATCCCTTACATAAGGTAAGTCATTTTAATATTATGAAATCTTCTAGGTTCTAAAAATAATTAATATTACTTCAGGATTATTGTTGAAGCTAAAAAACTCTTGTTCAACAATTTTTCCATATGTACTGCTTTCTTAGTCATCGACACCAGCAGCTCATAAATTTCTTCCTCACAATAGCACGTGCTACCTTTCTCCTTTCACTCACAGTTTAAATCTGCCTGAGGATTACGATTATCCAAGCACTTACATCTAATAGCTGAAAAATAAGAGTCGGGTTTCCGTATGAACTAATCCACTTTCTTTTGTCTTTGGTTTTATTAAAAAAAAGTGAAGGAATTGGTACAAAGTTGGTCGTCAATAGGTACTAGAGGCGAACATTTCTATAGAGGCTTACTGGCAAAGATTTTGATTACAAACAAGAAGAAGAATTGATGTAAAATATTCTATTTTTACAATGTGTCTACCTACAATTATCGATTACCATTGAGTCAAGATTACTTTCTCCGGTTTCATAAATCGTCGAAGAATAAGTGCACCAGTAATCGGCAATCTGTCCTTAGCCACAGAAAAAACGGATGTGAAAATCTGTGGCAGAGTAGATAACGCCAAACATAAATAAAAACATTGTTCTTTGAAGTAAATCAAATTGTTATACATTGTATACACGTTTAATTTTTGTTATGACGAATTTTTAATTTGAAATCGACCTGAACTTAATCTTTTGTTGTTTCTGTGAGTTTCGTTTGCGACTCGTGAACTTGTTTACTTGTCATTCAATTTTCCCATGCTGGCGAAATTTTAATTAATTTAATTAATCGCATAAATAATTCGCGAGTGAGCAAGCAAAACTTCACGGCTGATTAGCGGCACCGAATCAATCAATAATGCACTTTCCCGGGCAAAAGTATCACAGGGTGGGTTCTTTCGTACTAATCAAACTTTATCGTTGATCAAACGATCAGTAATCAAATGATCAGTATTCAAACTCGAATTTCTTCACGATTCCAATGGCAATCGTCACTCGAATCTTCAGTAACTTCCGTATCCGGAATGTCCATGTTCATATCCACCCCCGCCTCCAAAACTGGATTCATAATTTCCTTCCAGAGTGGAACCACCTCCGAACTGATGACCATGATCCTGATGATCATGACTCTCTTCATGATGATGTACTGGAACCGGTACTGGCACCTTAACTGGATACGGTACCGGCTTGTCCACTTGAACTGGCACGTGTTTTGTGACATGTATTGGTACAGGTCTGTCCACAGGCACTTTTACCGGGTAAGGTACCTCCTTTTCAACAGGATATGGTACCTTTTTCTCCACCGGATATGGTGCCGCAACTGGTACTTTTACCGGATATGGAACATGTTTCTCGACAGGATAAGGCACAGGTCTATCCACATGAACCTTGACTGGATAATGAACTACCTTCTCTACTGGTACCGGCACCTTCTTCTCCACCGGAACTGGGTAGGGTTTGGGGATATGAACCGGATATGGTCTTTCAACTGGTACCTTTACCGGATATGGAATCTTCTTTTCAACTGGGAAGGGAGCTGGAACATGCACTGGTACCTTCACAGGATATGGTATCGGTTTCTCTACTGGATATGGTGCAGGAACTGGCACTTTGACCGCATAATGGACCTTCTTTTCGACCGGATATGGCGCTGGGACGTAAACTTTGTAGGGCACGGGTCTTTCAACCGGTACATGAACCGGATAATGTACCTTCTTTTCAACAGGATAGGGTTGTGGAATGTGCACTGGAACCTTTACGTAGACCTTGTAAGGAACTGGAATCTTCTTCTCAACCGGATAGGGTTGTGGTACATGAACCT
Organism: Synergus japonicus; assembly: GCA_900474275.1. NCBI lineage: Eukaryota > Metazoa > Arthropoda > Insecta > Hymenoptera > Cynipidae > Synergus > Synergus japonicus. The sequence goes on from UCOH01000002.1 coordinate 39,122, forward strand.
TGACTGGATAGGGTACTTCTTTTTCGACTGGAACATGCACCTTTTTTTCTACGGGCACTGGCACCTTGACGGTTTTTTCAATTGTGATCTGTTTGATCTTTCCGTGATCTTCGTGGTGCTCGTGTCCACTTAATTCGAGACCATGACCACCATAATCACCTCCACCAAAATCACCACCTCCGAAGTAACTTCCGTGACCATCACCTCCCTCAAAACCATAGAGTCCTCTCTTGTCTTGTTTCTTGTCTCCTGATGACTCTTCCGCTTTTGTGTCTTCCTCCACAGATATTTTCTTCTCTGCTTCCTTCGCTTCCTCCTTTTCGCATAAGGCTAGGGCGAATAGCCCCAGAAAGAGCGTCAGGAGCTAAAATGATTGAAAAAATGATTATAGAAATATTTTACGATTGTATTTGGAACAAATGTTAATGCAGTTTTTGGCTAATTTTATAAACTCACCAAAATTTTCATTGTACCAGATCTCTTGCAATCTAGTCGCTGTCCAGACTTTACTGGATGATTCCCCCCATGGTGTAACCGACTTTATACCCTGGTCTCTGCTTTCCCCGCTAAGTTCGCTTCCCGCCTTACGTTCGAAAGCGAAGTTCACATGTAGTGGTGCATTCATATACGGACTCGTATCTACATTTTTGCAAAGACGGACCTGCACGCGAGACGGAATTTGCGTAGGTATCCGCTATAGACACCGGATACAATCTTTACTTCGACAGCTAGGACACCCCACCTCTTCCTTCAGGAAACACCTCTTGCATGACTATCTAGCTATGAGGTTTGATTCCGTCCCGCCTAGACGCTCAACTAGAAATGAATTCGTTCCCGTTTAATGAGGAGCATAGGCAAGTACAGTAATCAATGGTAATGCGTAAACAAGTCCAGGTTCCAGAAACTTCGAGTATGCCTTAAGTAATAATTTATTGTACACCCGAGAGCTTTGCAATTTGGGACTTTCTGTTTCTGATAGTCTGAAGGGTAGGAAAGTCTTTTCAAAACAGACGTAGACATTCAGTTTCATAAATTCCCATCGGTAGATAAGTAGATGAATTTAAGCCATATTTAGAACAAAAAAGTGTTGATTGTTCTTCTTTTGAAAATTACATCACTTTTTAATGATAACTTTCTCTTTTTTTTCACAACTTGTGTTAACGCAATTAAAGTTTTACTGGAATCTACCCAGGTGAATAATTATATACAATCATATAAAAATGAATTGACCAAAATTGGATATATTCCGAAAAAGTTCGTAATCAGGTGCATTTTATGTAAATATAATTTTTATGAAATATTTTTCTATATCTAATTTCCATTTTTCTATAACTTGATACATATTACTTTTACGGACACAGAGAAATCGAGGTTTTAAATTTTGATTAATTTTTTCACTTTACTTCCTAGTTATTATGTAACCCCAGTTTTCGCATCGAGTTGATATCAGAGTGATATTTAAAATTTCACTTACTCAGGTTTTTTTTTTATTCGTCCTCTTTTTATATATAATTATACGAAATTGGCTTTATATATTTTTTCCAGAACACTTTTTTAAATTTGTTCTTAAATCTTCTCTGTATTTTAATCTTCTTCCTACTTTCGCCACTTTATCACCGAAACATCTTTTAAACAATGGAGATTGATCATTTTTGTAACTTAACCAACCGTATCTCTGAAGTAATTTCTTTTGGCTAAGACAATGCGTAAGAAAGTTATTAACATTGTTAAATATTTTTTTCGAAATTTATGAACTTTTTTACCACATCGTCAATATAAATTAGACCAAATTCATTACGAATATTTGTAACATTATTAAATCAAATAATATTTATATATTATAATAATATTTACATATTAGTCGTGGAAAATCTTTTCTATATAGAGGGGTACTTACGCCTATTGCTAGGCTTCCAAACATGCAAGGCTGTAAACGATGGGAGAGCTTCATTCTTATTATGATAATAATGTCAACTAAAAAACATAATTTATAATATATTTATTTATTAAACAATTATTTTAATGTTAAATATAATTTATTGAATAGATCTGAACTAATCCATTGCCATAATACAAACATTTTACAATTTTTTACACCTAATAAAATATCTTAAATGTTTTACATTCTCAATGGATCCAAAGTCGGCAACATTTCAAGAACAGAAAGGCGCTATTTATTTTCGTGTCTTAAAAATTAATAAAAATAATCTCTAATAAGTCATCAAGCCAGTCTGGTAAAAATTGAAATGACAGAATGAAAAAGTGGCTCGTGAAACTGAACAACAATTGTCTTCCACTTTCTCGAAGATAGCTTAACACTAAAAACGTTAAGTCTAAAACGCTAGAGGATATAATACTTGATCAACTTTTAAAGCGATTTGGTTTTTACGTGCAAACAATTCGATTTGTTTGCGTTCTATTTCTTTTAGTTTCTCAACTGGAAATTCCTGATAAACAGTGAAAAAGAAAACATATTAAATGAAAATATTGGCATTAACATTTGCTAAAATAAAACTAGTACGTAACTCTAACTTTCAGAAATTAATATCTCAGATCTCCCAGATTTATAGATGTCTATAATATTTTCTTCTGAATAGTTTTCGAAATGATCGTTAAATAATTTCCATTTATATAAGATCATATTCAATGATGCCACACATGAAAAACAATTTTAATTTCTAATGCTCATGGCCAACTAATTCTTTTTAGCCAAGTTTGACTTTCGGCCGGAACATTTTCAAATTTTTTCGTATACCTAGCCTCAGACCAACCGGAATTTTCATCAGGTTTTAATGGAACGTGAATAATAAAAGGAATACGTTCTTTTAATGCGACTGGTATAGATTTATCTAAGTGGATAGTGTAGGGATTATCAACATGAATTTTAACTGGCACTGGATAAGGATTTTCCGAATTTAAATGTTCATTTTGAACTGGAAAGGGTCCAGGAACTCCCATTTTAATAAGTGTCGGAAGTCGATCATCTACAACTACTTTCTGATGTTTTTTAACTGGTAACCTTTGCTGTCTCAAGTAATGTTGCGTTGCTGCGTGAGGATAATAATTAGCTTCTTCTTTAAGAACAGGTTTTGGAACTGTTAATGCTGTTCGTGGAATGAAGGGATATTCTGTTGGAATATTCAGTGATTCATGCAGATTTCTTAAGAAATGCACATGTTGCAAACTTTGAGGATTCTCTCGATAATTTCCTTGAAGATTTTCTTGATCATTCTCTTCAACTTCTTCACTATTTTCTTGATGTTGAACAGGAATTGGTATACTTACAGGAATTGGAATTGAGGTCTTCTTCTGAACCTGCAAACAGAAAGAAAATATTCACTTTACTAATTGGTAAGAGTCAAAATTTTAGAATAATCAGAAGAAACAGTTTCTATAAACTCAAAGTTTCGAATAAAGATTGTGAGAACAATAGTTTCAAGGAATTTCAAGTAATTAAAAAGAATTTCAAAGAATTTTTATAGGATTTCACAAGATATAGTGATATTTAAAAATTTATAAGAACCTTATAGGTTGTATGAGGTTGTTTTGTCTCTTTAACATCGATAGGAAGTTTTCTCTCAATGTTGAAAAGTGGAGTTTCCAACTTGTAAGCTTTATTTTTTTCTATCGAATGAGTTGTAGGGACAGGTACAGGTAGAGAAACATAAACGTTCACCGGAAGTGGAATTTTCGTTTTTACATTCTCTGAGATAGTTCCCCCTTCTTTTTTTGGAACATATCTAATCTGACTTCTTTCTGTTGTCCTTTCTTTAGGTCTCTCTCTGGATCTTTCATGAGAATTTAATTTGTATTCTTTTCTATATTGATCTTGAAATCCTCTTTCAGATTTCTCTTTTGAACCATCTTCGTATCTTTCATTGGAACTTCCTGAGTATTCTTCCTTAGATTGATATGGAAATCGTTCTTCGGATATTTCTTTGGATCTATCCTTTGATCTATTATTCGATCTTCCCTCGATTTTTTCCCTAGACTCATTTGATAACTGTTCATTCGAATTTTCATTGAACCTTTCCTTAAATCTTTTCTTGGATCTCTCAAAGGATGTGTCCTTGTATTCCCCTCCAGATTTTGAAAGTCGATCATTAGATTTTTCATTGGATCTTTCATAAGATCTGTATGTGTTGTTTTCCCTAGATTGATTTGAAAATTCTTTAGATTTCTCTTTAGGTCTTTCCTTAAACTGTTCCTTGACTGTTTCATGTGAGTTTTCTTTGTATTCTTCTCCAGATTCACCTGGCAGTCGATCACTAGACTTTACATTGGATCTTTCATAAGAACTGTCTCTGGTATCTTTCCTAAATTGATCTGAAGGTTCCTTGGATTTTTCATTGGTCTTTTCCTTAGACCAATCACTGGATTCTTGATGCGATTTTTCCTCGTATTCTTCATGAGGTTTATTTAGATCTTTAGATTTTTTTCCGGATCTATCCTGGGATCTTTCATAAGAACTGTCTTTATAATCTTCCCTAGATACTTCCGAATATTGTTCTTCAGATTCTTTAGATTCTCTGAAACGTTCCTCAGGCCATTCCTTGGATCTTTCGTAGGACTTGTCACTGTAATCTTCTCTAGACTCATCTGAATATTCTTCAGATTTTTCTTTGTACTCTTCCCTAGGTTCATCTGAAAATCGATCCTTAGATGTCCGATTGGATCTTGCATAAGATCTGTCTTCATATTCATCAGATCGATCTAAATGTTTTTCAATAGACGATTCTTTGAATCTATTATTGTATTCCCTAGAATTTCTTTCTGTAGTTCGTTCTGTGGGTCTCACTGTAGATGTTGATGTCCTTGAAACAGCAGGTGATCTTGTTTGCTGAGCATTGTCTCTACCTAATCGTTTGTGGTAAGGTGGAATTAAACCACCAGTAGGCATAATAGCACTCGAACTTCCACTAGAAGATTTATAATTCGACTTTGAATTCTTGTCATCCTTCGGTTGCCAAGACCTTGTAAAAGTAGTGAAATCATAATCTTTGATGGGTGATTTCCTAGATGATTTGTCAGTCGAAATCGACGGCTGATCTTTCTCTTTTGGATTTGTTTTATTTGATGACTTCTTCTGCTCCAACTGTTTCGTTTCACTGGAAAAAACATCTTCATCAGCCCAGAATGGACGTATTGACTTGAGAGGAGAATCATCATTATCATTACCATCCCAAAACTCTTTGGAGAAAGAGTCATCCTTGAGAAAAGACTCATCGACTTTTGGAAAAACCTCATCTTTTGAAAAATCCTCATCTTTTGAAAAAGCCTCATCATCTTTAGGAAAGGGCTCATCACCAATACTCTTAAAATCCTTCTTCCAATCTGAATAAGACTTCCAACTGTCATCCTTATTTTCTTCATCTTCATACTCATCCTCCTTTTTGGAATTCCTCTTCTTCAAAAAATCTATTTCAGTGGAAGAGAATCCTACATCTTTTGACAAAGCACTTTCCACTAACTTGCTTCCAAATCCTTGACGAAATTCAGAATCATTCGAGGACCAATCAAAGTCTCCAAATGGAAGTGCAATCTCTGGATCTTTTGATGCCTTTGTACTATTTAACTTCTTATAATCAGTGTCGGGCAGAACTGAACTGTAATCTTCTTCAACTTCATAGCCTTTCGAGTTCCCGTCATCATTTAATTTTTTTGAATCGTATTCCTTGTAACCTCGTGAACTGTTATTAGAGTAATCTTTGGAGTCTGTGTAGTTTTTGACTGTCTTAGAGTCATTGAGATCATTATAATTCTTAGATTTGTTATAAGTCCTCGTATCTCTGAAACCTTTCGAATCATTATAATCTCTACCACCAGACGTGTAATCTCCGAAACCTCTGGGTTGATTGTATTCCTTATTATACTTGAAGCTGGTGAAATCATCAAACCCTCTGGAGTCATTGTAATCACCAAAACCTCTCGAGTCGTTGTAATCACCAAAACCTCTCGAGTCGTTATAATCACTATAACTTCTCGAGTCGTTGTAATCACTATTACCTCTAGAATCGTTGTAATCACCAAACCCACTGAACTCTTCATCATTGTAACCTCTTGATTCATTGTCATCAGTGTAATCTGTTTCATTCGAAGATGATTCAAAATCAGAATGATCATCTAAGTCCTTGGACTCGAAAAAGGCAGTATCTTTATTGTCATGCCTGGTGGATTCCGATCCAGGTGCTGCTTGTTCTTCTGCAGTTTTCCTAGCATTTGAATAAGATTCCTTAACAGTAATTGTTGTTGATGTAGTGTTTCCAGCTTCCAAGGCTTTTTCTACTGCTCGTTCAGCTGCTCTCTCTGCAGCTCTTTCCACTGCCAGCTCAGCTGCTCTCTCCAAATCCTCCTTTCGAGTTGCTGGTATTGTCATAGCCATCAAGAGACAAAGAAAAGCCACGAAAAACTGCTTCTCCAGCTGCACAGATCAAGCAATGATGGGACTTGTTAAATTATCAATTACTCATTCATTGAGAATAACTTTAGAATACCAACTCATTCATACGCAAAGCTTTTCTATCAATGAATTGTTTCTGAAAATTTTCAACTAATTAAGCAACAATACTAATTTGTAAATATTCTATTTTTTAAGACTAAAGAATCATTTATAGGGCAAACAGGCTACATTAAGTTTATTTTAAACACTGGTTCACTCTTAACACATTAAAAACAAGAATTCCTCTTCGGATTTTGAAAGGCCGTCACTGGGATCACTCACACACATTCACATATCGAAAAATAATCACTTTTTTATTTTAAAAAATTCCAAAATTATTAGTACCGACCAGATGATCCATGGCTAAAAGTTTGTAGAGGATGTGCTGGTAGAGAAACAACTGAGTGTCGATGGAAAGGTGTCCAGCATTATTTATACCAAGTACGACTTTCGCTAGTATAAATAAGATTTTACTGTTGCTCCCCTTTGGCTCTCAATTCGGATAATTATCCACATTTTAGACGATCAGTACTGTCCAGGTTTTTCAGGAACTGTGCACTGCTTCAGGTGAATAAGCTACGGTCGTAAACTTCGATGGTATAGACTATAGACTATCATTACAGCTTCTTGTAATCTCTCTCTCCATTCATAAGAACAAAGTGATAACTTTTACTTTATCTACAATTCTCTTCTAATTACAACAGATACATAAAAAGAATCCAAAGACTAAGGTAGAAATTATAACTTTTTAGTGTTGGGGAGCAGTTAGTATACAATTCACTGCTGAAGGAATGTTCTTGACCAGTTAGTCAGATACAATATTTATTTATTCAGGATATCCACTAAGTACTACTAAAATTAGAATTAGAACTATCTTCTCTTTAATGCTTAAGAATATTCTTTTTTGAAAGTGATTAACAACAAAATAGTAGCTATGGAATATAAAAAATGACACTTGAACTCTGCAAGAAATGAGAAAAGCAAAGTACGCTCATAAAATCATTCTATCGAATAATTTGTAGCAGCAGGATTTTCAGTTTCCTTTTTTTATTTTCTGTAAAAATTGATAATATTTGACTTTACGATTTTTTTAACAATAATGTAGTTTGTGATGTCAATACATTTACTTCATACATTTCTAAAAATTTCTTTCTCTTGGACATTATAAATACATTCTCGTTTAGAAGTTATTAACTCACTCACCGAGGCGTTTAACATCTGGATGTTTGTCATCGGTGAAATTGTATCTTAAAAAAGTTTATTCAAGGAACAATGTGTATAATTTACTGTTTTCAAGTGAATGTCATAATGCAGTGAAAACACTCCATTAAGACAATGTCTTATTCTTTTTCTTACTGTAATTCCAATTCTTATAAGGAAGCGATGAAATGACTGAATATCAGACCGATTCGACAAATTTAGTTCAGCATTGTCTTATTTTGTATAAATTAGAGGAAGTATGTCGAAAATACGCTTCCTTATGCGAGACAAGAAAGTCTAACTGCAACAAAGTTTCTATTATTTCTAGAATAAAAAATGATTGACTCTTGAACATAGAAACTGATGAATTCACGCAGACAGCGTGACCGCATAATTATCGCCTTAAACTTTCAACGTCTTCATAATTATTATTTAATAAAGAAGTATCTTCTTTAGAAAATTTGATGAAAAACTGTGGTAGTAATCTGTTTAAATCTTTAGAGAAAGGCATTTTTACTTTTAATTCTTCGAGAAGAGCTCATATGAGCATGATAGTGAAGACATAATTGTTGTAATAAATTCGTTGCGATTGGTTGGCTGTAACTTGCACTCTCATCTTGCGTGGGAGTTCCAAATTAAAAGAAAGTAATGTTTTCGTCATTGAAATTATATTGATACTTATACAAAACACTTAAAAAAACACAGAAGCTCTTAAAAATAGTTAAAACTAAGTTAATACAATCAGTACATATTTACACTAAACAAGAATTTAACAAAAAAAGCGAATGTTAGAAGTAAATTCCAAAAAATATTTTATTGACGTATATAAAATCAACACAACTCTATTTCCTTCATTTAAAATAAATTGTGATCAAAAATTAATGTAGAATGTTTTTCTTTTGGTTTAAAAACTTCGTCTTCAACATTTTTAAAATGACACTCCTCTCTAAACAATTAACCAGAACTGAAACTTTCTACCCCCTATTATCACCACGTTCTTCCAAATTTTCGTGAACTTGTGGAGCGTGGTACAGACTACCACTTTGCTCATGATCATAACTAGAAACCGGAACTGGGTCCGGTTTTTCAACAGGAACTGGTACAGCTTTTTCAACATGAACAGGATAAGGTCTTTCAACTGGAACTTCAACAGCATAGGGTACTTGTTTTTCGACAGGATAAGGAACTTCCTTCTCGACAGGATAGGGTGCATCTACCGGAACTTTAACTTCAACTGGTACAGGTTTTTCAACTGGATAAGGGACCGGTCTCTCAACTTTGACCTCGACTGGATAGGGTACCGGTTTATCGACAGGATAAGGCACTTTTTTCGTGACGGGAACTGGATATGGTTTTAGAACTGGAAATGGCACAGGTCTTTGAACTTCGACCTTGATCGGATAATGCACCACCTTCTCGACAGGATATGGCTCGGGCACGTGCTCCGTGACCTTGACCGGGATCGGTATCTTACGTTCGACTGGGTAAGGTTGAGGCACTGGCACCTTTACTTCGTAGTGCACTTTCTTCTCGACTGGGAATGGATCTGGAATGTAAACCTTGACTGGTACCGGTCTCTCCACGAGCACCTGTACCGCATAAGGAACTTCCTTATAAACTGCTACTGGTTTCGGAATTTTTACTGGGACCTTTACATAAACCTTGACAGGATAAGGAATTTCCTTTTCGACAGCGTAGGGTTCTGGGACTGGTACTTTTACCATGTACGGAATATTTTTCACTACTGGATAGTGAACCGTTTTTTCGACTGGAAACGGAACTGGGATCTGCTTCACGATTGTATATGTTTTGACAACATCCTCGCGAAGATGATGTGTTAGAATTTCTTCTTTGTTGTCCGCAACTGCTTGTTGGTCGTCTGGATAGTCTCCTTGATAGTAATCTGTTAATGAGAAATTCAATTCTATTTAAGAACTTTTGGATTTAAACGAGAGAGAATGGAGGGAGTTAATTCATGAATCCATACCTTCGTGACCTTGATCGAAAGCAGTTCGTTTAATTTCTACGTTACTCGAACTTGGAACAGGTTCGACTGACCCTTCTTCGTTGTTGTCTACATTGCTTTTCTGCTTGATTTGATTTTGAGATTTGGATTCCACGGGATGCATTCGAGTGACAACGTATCCTACTTTTCGATTCGTTTCTCGATCGTAGATATATTCGACCTTCTGTATCCTTGAAGGCATGTCGGCTGTGGTGAAGGTCACAATGAAAAGCGCTACAGCGATCACTGTGTGACTCTGTTAAATTCAAGTTCACGTTAAAGCTGGATCAGAACTACTTTAATAATGATACTCTATTGTAAAATCGCAACAAGAAACTCTGACTCATTCCCAATTAACTATAAATATAGTAAATCCCTTTAAGTGTTCGAGAAAGTCTCAAGACCTGATGTGTATGTGTGTAAACACACTAGTTTCATTTTATAATGCAATACAACACAATTACGCCTTTAATTGACAGGTTGCCTGTCAGGAGAGAAAAGTTTCAAGTTGAGAGTGATAAGCTGTTGGTCTACTGTATGATTAAAAAATAATTGAGGAAGTGCGAAAATTTTTAGAGGCATGTTTTTAATTCAATTCAATACAACAATAATTTAACATGACAATAATATTACAGAGGATAAATTGAAATTATTTTTTTGTTCTTTATCTATTGCAAAATGAGAATTACAGGCTGCAAAACTTTTAACGATCACAAAAAGGGAAAAACATGCAAATTGCTGTACTTCACGAATTCAAATATACAAAGGATTATTAAACTTGCGATATCATTCTCATCCATTAAGAGAATAATATATCCAACGGAAGTTCTCGCAATACTAGAATCGTGAGAATTCAGTCACTATATGTAGATTCTGTGTAATATTTTCCAGAAATTATAATCACAGTATGATATTTTATTAGCCACTGTATCACCCAATCGCGTATAATTATTCAGAATTGATTTTAAATTTTGATTTAATTTAGAAATTCACATCACGTATCACTCGCGAAACGTACCGTGTGTCCCATGACGAGCACTTGGAAAGACGCAACAGAATCCGTTGAGATGGGGCTAATTCTTTTTCTAGACTGAACATTTGCGTCGGTGGGTTTTCACTCTTTATACGACCAATTATGGCGAGATGCAGCCAAGCAAAACTTTTCAGAGTAGAATCTTTCTTGGATAAGCATCCTTCTCACGAGATCGGACGTCGATCTTGAAAGAGAGTGAAATTTATTCGTTTTCTTGCCTCTTTTGCTATTTGCATTTGTAGTCCGATGAACCTTTTTGCACCATTAGTTCATTTTCTTTGCTAACGAAGTCTATGACTATCGTCTTGTTTTCAGTACAGGATCTCGAATTGTTATTGTTTCTTTTTTATTTGGCAAAAATTATAAATAAAATGTTTTTTTTCAATTGAATTGAAATAAAATGTAACAAAAATGCGCTAATTTTGGCTATTTATTTGTAATAAAGAACAATAATTATGTGTATGGAAGATAACGAGTTTTAGCTATTATTGTGTCATTACACTTTGTTCCATTGAAACTTTATAGTACGTTTGCAGATATGTACCTAGAATAATTTTCACAAATCACACGCGATCTCCATCGGCTGAGATCTTGGCGGACCGAAAGTTAAATGTAAGTGTTCTCCTCACGCCAATAATTTAACGGTTGAAGACCAACATTCAGTGTTTTTCAGAATAATTAATTATTTACGGGTTGCACACCTAATTAATTCAGAGCCAATATCCCACTTTATTTAACTTGCAAGTCTCGCAAAAAATCATACTAGTTTATTATTCATCATAAAATGATTCTAAAAGTAAATTAGTAATTAAAATATTAACATCGAACAAATTCTAAATGGTTTTGAAATGAAATATCTAATTTTTCGATGCAATAATCTCTTCCGGTTTTGTGGAAATATATTAACTGCATATTTACATACATAAATTTGTGAACATTTACTTGCAGTCGAAGCGGTCAAGAACTTGGTCTCTATATTTATATAACGCGAGATTTATTGTTATGACTGAACTTACTCTTGAATACCATTGAGGCTTTTCTCTTTACACTTACTTTCGCAAATGTCATGTGCAAATATTACATTCAACGAAAGGTGAATGTCTAGCTACTGTTTATGCTAGAAACTACTATCATTACGGTGCTTCACCTGCATTCAGGAATAAATTACAATAATTGTAAAAGATACAAAACTTATGCACAAACTTCTCTATAATTGAAATAAGAATTGTTTTTTAATCATATTGTTTTGCCACTAAATGCTAAGAATTTAAATCGCATGATAATTTTCTAACATTATCTCATATTTCTTGGTATAATAATTAGGGTAAATTCCTATATGCCATTATAAATTAGATAATTTCTTCTATTAATCATATTATTATCTAGTTATGATATTCACTTACAATCATAAAACTCGGGGAATTCTGATTATGAAACTCGAGAATAGGAAGTATCATGGAAGTGAATTCCATTAAGAAATCTCTATTTGATATCAAGTATTTATTTCCTTGTTTATATATCTGAAATGCACTCCGCTGGAAATTGAAATAAATTTTTCCTGGATATTCTATTTGCTATATTCTTAATTTTATCCTTTTATATTAAATGGATACGATTAATTGATTACAGATACATTGATGGAAACTTTTACGTAATGATTTTTTACTGCAGGTTAATAAATCTGGTTAATTACAGTCATCAATTTAGGAGGTAAAGCCAGAGTCTTATTTAACTTTGAAAATTCTTTTTTCTACGGAAAACATCTCTTTGATGCATATATCCTCTGAAAAATTTTTTGCTTATTACGTGAAATGAGAAGCCCTTGACCGAAATCTAACTCTCTTACTGTGCATTAAAATTTTTTGCACAGTACTTGGAAATTCACACAGCCTCAATGAAAGTCACACAAAACCATTTTTGTGGTCTCCCACGTCCTCATCGTTTCCAGAGAGAGCAATGTCTACAAACTTTGTGGCTTTTGTAGGTAGTAAAAAATGAGAATTTGTTCGCATTGACGACTTAAGGTATGCAATAAACTCTTGTTATTATGGTAAACATCGTTTCGAAAGTTAATCATCTTCAGTGATCCGAAGCAGTTCTCAAATTGAAACGCTTCAATACCTTTCGTCCCTTTTCTAATAGTATTTTAAAAAGGGCACTTGAATTCCCTATCAGTTTTAAATTAAATATTATTAGGAACCCTTACAAAAATTAAAAAAAAATCTTTTCATGTATTATTTGTACATATATGTATTTAAAAAATTGTTACCTTGAGTCATTGATGAGTGAAAAAATGAATTCTGAAAAAGGGATTTCCGGATGGTTTATATTCCTTTTATGAATATGTTTAAAATTTGTATTTGCTTTTATTTATTTAACTATGGTGATGGTATATAAGTTTCCGTCACTTCTTTATCGGCAGTGAGAATACGAAGCAGTTCAAATAATTTCCACAGAGAGAAAGGTGGCTCCTCATTACAGACTGCTTGAAAATATAATGTCCAAACAATTTCAAATTACACGGCACACAAATAATTACTTCTTAATTTGAGAAAAATTATGATAATTATGCACATATTTTAGAAATAACTGATAAAGTCCTACTAAGTAAAATTTAATTTTCACGCTACACTTATTTCTGCACCTTGATTATAAAAATTACATAAAACATTAAATTATAAAATGCAAAAGATATAATGTCACCTTACATGATCCACAATTATGAATTGCATTCCAAACATGAAAGTAACAGAAACATCCTTAAATTTACGCAACACTTAGAAGCGCAATAACCAGAGGTTTTATGCTTTTCGTAAAAATAACTTTCATTGCGAAAATGCGAAGTTACATTATTTATATAAGTAACAAAAGTAGACCCCTTATTAATCTGTCCTCTAAATCACTGAGACGTTAATAAAAGTGGTAGAAATTTGTGACATAATCTGAAATCTGGTACCTCAAGTTGTATCATATCTTCAATCAGCTATAATACATACAATTCTTTTGTATTCTATTATTATAAAAGAATTTGTCATTCAAGCAGACTTAAGACCGTCGCAAAAATATTTCACAAATTTATTCGTGCATAACTCTCATTTATCAAATATTTCATTATCTTCATTATTAAAACAATAGTTGTTGGTTTTTAGGTCAATAGTATTTTGTTTCGGATTGGTTTCATCACAGTAACTGAAAATCTTTAGAAATCGATTGAAATCTTTAAAATATTTTCAAGATAACTGCAAATCATTCTTTTTGAAATCTCCCGCATGGAGGGAGATTTCATCTCATCTCCATGTCAATTTCTAATGAAGCGTTCAATTAGGATAATAGGAAAATATGATAAATTTCTATTGGCTATTTAATCAGAGAGGAAATCTGAAATTACGAAATCGCTCTTTACATTTACAACTAGATTGACCGCACTCTTACGTGCACGGGATGCAGGCGATTGGTGGGGATCGAGGGAGAAAAGATCGTTTCCTGCCATCGCCTGAGTTCTTCCTCCATGTATATAGTAGGGTCCGATGAGAAGGGAGAATCCGATGTCGGTGTCCCACTCGTCCAAACGATCCTCTTGATCATGGAGATGGAGGTGGAGGCGAAATGTACTCTTACTCTTACTTTCAGCTCAACATCGCGTCGCGTGCGCTAATAGGCGATTACATAATGTTTCTCCGCGGACGAGTAAGGGGCTTTTGTGAGTCAAGTGGCAAAGCCGTCGTTCTCAAAAGTAGGCCAAAGCGATCCAACACTAAGAAATTATCGATTCTCCATTCCAAAAAGATTTATTGCAAAAGATTGGGAATAGTTTCTAACTTTATAAATAAATATAATTCAGAAAGTCGGTCGGTTTAAAAACGACTTCCTACAACAGTACAATAAACATTAAATAAAACCATGATTCTAGAAAAACACTGTTGAAAAGCTTCTACTTTTTAATTAAACAATCATGATCTGCAAAGTACTTCTTTCAGTAAATTGTTGAATGGTTCAATCTAACGAAAGAGTCTCATTTGATTCAACAATGTAAAGTATTGTTAATATAAAAATATTGCTAATGCAGCTATCTAATTAAAAAATCCTTATTTGTCAAACATTACCAACATCACTTACAATGTACATTATTCTGGCTCCAGAGGGGATCGTGAGCCAGGCCCTTTTCTTTCAATAAAAGGAATGAATAAATGTGCCTAGTGCTTATGCAGTCCTGACGACAAGCAGGAAGGACATTGGCTACTTGTTTATTTCATTTAAGGATCGTTCATTTATTACGTAACGCTTTTTGGTAACTATTTAACTATTATGGTACAACTAAAAGGACGTGAATGCAAAGAAAGAAGGCAATAATTTTGGATAAATCCTTTAATATCGTTTCCATACAAAAATACTTTATGAGCTAAAGGTACAAAAGGGTCTACTCTCGAGCGAAGGTCTCATAGCAGATTGTTGAGACCATGATGAAGTACTCGGGATCCAGGGGCTTGATGAATATTATTTAATAACTGATTCGACATAAAATAACTGATATAAAATAACAATGCTTGGATCCCGAGTACCTCTGATAATGAATTAAATAAAGATCATGAACGAGAATATTCGTTACTCGTCGTGTTGGTACCGTGAACTCCACACAACATGCAGGTCTAAACAAGATCAGGTCAATGAGGAAGATACATGTTAGGTAAAGTCTTTAGGTAACTTGTTAATGATAACCATATCCTCCGTGTCCACCTCCATATCCACCTCCATATCCACCTCCATATCCACCACCATATCCACCATCTCCACCTTCCTCATGGTGAGAATGATGATGCACTTCTACAGGGACTGGTACCTTGACTGGATAAGGTACAGGTTTCTCAACAGGGTATGGAACATGCTTCTCAACAGTGACTGGGTAGGGTCTGTCGACTGGAACCTTGACTGCATAGGGTACAGGTTTCTCAACTGGGTACGGAATGTGTTTTTCAACTGGGTAGGGTGCTGGCACTGGGACCTTTACTGGATAAGGAACGTGTTTCTCAACAGGAACAGGATAGGGCCTGTCAACTGGTACCTTGACTGGGTAAGGCACATGTTTCTCAACAGGGTATGGAACATGTTTCTCAACAGTTACTGGGTAGGGTTTAGGAACATGAACTGGATAAGGTCTGTCAACTGGAACTTTGACTGGATATGGTACAAGTTTCTCAACTGGGTAAGGTTGTGGAACATGAACTGGGACCTTGACTGGGTAAGGTACTTTCTTTTCGACTGGATAGGGTTGTGGTACAGGAATCTGAACTGGAACGTGAATCTTCTTTTCGACTGGGTAGGGTTGGGGCACGAGAACTTTGACGGGGTAGGGTCTGTCAACTGGAACATGGACTGGGTAGGGCACCTTCTTTTCTACTGGATAAGGTTGAGGCACATGTACTGGAACTTTGACGTACACCTTGTAGGGTACAGGAATGTGCTTTTCTACTGGGTAGGGTTGAGGCACGGGCACTTTCACGGGGTATGGTACGTGTTTCTCCACAGGGTACGGAATATGTTTCTCCACTGGATATGGCACGGCAACATTCTTGACTACTGTCACTGTTTTGACATGGTGATGGTCGTCGTGGCCACCGTAGTCACCTCCGTAGCCACCTCCGTAGCTTCCAAGTTCTAGTCCTCCGTAGTCACCACCTCCGCCTCCGAGTTCGTGACCACCTCCGTAGCCACCTCCGTAGCTGCCTCCGTACCCATATCCTAAGTCAAAGAGACCTCGTTTTTCTGTCTTTTTATCAGGCTCGCTGGACTTTTCGGTTTCTTTGGTGGTCTTAGCTTCTTCGGCCCACGTCGCCGTTACGACGAGAGTAAACAGAGCCACATGAATCTGAAAAATGGAGGAATGATTTTTAGTTGGGTTTCTTAGTTTCATGATGAGATGTTTTAGATTGTGTGAGTTGTGGGAACATTATTTGGAAACAAAGAATAATTTCGTAGAATATAAGTTGTGAACATTCTATGAAATAAAGTAAGAAGAAGTAGTAAAAATGTTTCAAAATTGTAAAAAACTTGGCCCATGTAATTTTTCTTAGTCTCTTTAATCTGCAACTTATAGTTCAAAGTTTAAATATTGATAGACCAGTAATAAATGAATAAGCTCATTAATAAACATCCGAAATGTAAATTTTTCAGAGTTTCTAGAGCAAAAAATGTTCAACACTTGAAATGAAAGAAGGCTTAAAGGGCCAATTTTAGAATGCTTGAGTCCACTGTTCAGAGAAATAAAATGTTATCACAGTTCAAATTATTTCACTGTAAAGGGTCCTGGCCCAGAAGCACGTTTCCCGCGCCGAGATTCAAACTTTCGCGCACTGGGCCTTATCGTTTCCACAACACGAATGTACAACTGTACATTTGTACAATATTATAGCACAACACGTGTCGACGTACCAGACTCTTCATTTTTGCGTTCGCGATGTTCCGGGTGCGTCCAGGAGTGAACTGGATGCTGATTGCTGAGTGTTCTGGGCCTTATATACGCGGCACACTTTCGCCTTCGTAGGGGCCCAAGTGTCCGGGCCCAAGCCCCGTACCCCCACGTTCTTTGTTCATACGTATGTTCGACCAAGAGCTCTACGATTGTGGTCCCATCGACCAACCACCACTCCCCTTGGGACACACGACCAACCGTCACGATTCCTCGGCTCGATTTCGTTTTCTTTTTTTTTTTATACAGACAAACACACCCACAAGCATATGTGCGCAAGTTTTCGCTCACACGGGGCTTATTAACAGATTTTTAAAATTCTCGAGAATGAAAGAAGAAGAATTTTCCCGGGGACATTATCGGTTGCGCAAAAATTTTCCAAGAATATTGGATTTGGAGTCAGAATTTTTACAAGATTATTAAGATAAGATAAAATATAATTTTTGTTTTTAGTAAAGATTTTTTTTCATCACTGGCATTCCTTGGAAATATTTCTGAAATCTCTTTAAATCTCTTGAAATCATTTATAAAATTGTTATATTTATTTGAAATCCTTTAAAGTCACTCTTTAGTTGGCTAATAATGAAGATGGATTTTCACTCACTTAAAAATTAAAGTATGATGAAAACGAGTGGATTCTGAATTATTGAGGTTGGTTGAGATTAAGTAGTTTGAATATTTGCAGGGAAACTTAATTATTATGAGGAAAATATTATAGGAAGGGTTTTTCTTGTAATTTATTATGCATCAAGGAGTATATGAAGAGAAACGGATTACACTTGGTTCAAGCTTTATTTATGAGTCTACGTAATATTATTGCTCTGAGTACTATGATTATGGAAGCAATGCAAATAATTATAGTGCATGGTATTGTTATGTTAACTAGTGCCATAAGTAATGACTATATTATCTGTTGACTTTTGAGCTACGATATATCCAAAAAATCGCAAATTATTGTGCTTAATTATGTAATAAAGACTTATTATAATTCAAAACGAAAGTTGCCAGAAAAGATCTTCAGTTTCGTAAAAAAAAAATCAATTCATGCGTGAATTCAAATTTTGGAATTATGAGACTAATTAATATTAATATTTGATCATATTACACAAACTTGTAGCAATTTACACTAACATTGACGGTTATTACACCCAGTAATTATGAAAGAATCTTGTTGAGTTACAAAGAGTATGTTATAATTTTTATTAAACTACTTTTTACTCTTTCATAATAAACCACAAATTAATGTCAGTATCATATTGTTTGAGATCATTGTACCTGGAAAAAAGTGAAAGTAAAAAAACACGGAAATTCCTTTGTAATTTTGCAAAATTTTTGTAGCATTCAAGATGTTTAAGATTTAAGAAATTTAACAGAAAAAAAATCAAAGGTTGTCAGGGGTTGTCATACTTATAGCGAGGAAATAAATTTAGTGGATTATTACGAAACTTAATTGAACTTGTTAGAAAGCTGAAACACATTAATTGCAATTTAAATTCATATTTGAATAAACTGAAAAGTTTTTCTACAATTTCTACTTGCTGAAATGAGAATGAGAAAAAAAATGAGTGAAATAATCTTGGGAGGTTTAAAAGACTTCAGTAATTCAACTTTTTCATTCCTGTGTGGGTCAGGAAGGTATTTGGCGGCAGCAGAGGCGACGTGAATAATTTCAGACATTCTCAATCCTTGCGTGAAATTAAAGAGAAATTGCGACAAGTGTTGACAGTGAAAAAATAATTTAATTCCCTGCTTATACTTGACATTTTAGGGCTTCCCTCTTTATGGAGATGGCTTACGTGTTTTTTGATATGTAAATTTTTATCTAATTTTACGTCAAAGCGACTCAAAGTCTTTCACGTCGAAAGTCTGATCCAAGTCGTAATTTAGAGCAGGAGAGCGGCATGAATTATCTTACGTAAAAAACATCGATATTAAGAAATGTTTTTGGATTTTTAACAGTGTCTGATGATTATTATTTTTAAACATTTAGAATTCATAGAATTTAAAATGTTTAAAAATAATGCTTAAAAGTAGTGATAATTGGATAATAATGTACAATTCCCGATCTGACATAAATCTACACCCATTAATTTCCTTGCTTTACATGCACATTACGGAGTTTTACACCTAATAAGGCTAGATCTGCTTCTTCCAGCTTCCTCTCTATATCAAAGAAAGTAAACACGTAATATTAAATATATATACAAAATTGAAGTGCAAAATTATGCCAGCATCTGAAAATTACTGGTAACTGAATTACATAAGAAAAGTTCCTATTTCTATATATATTTTCAATTTTGTTGCTTTGATTCGTAATTACTTGAAAAACGATTTTTAGTATCAGATCGAAGTACTGATAATTTTTGTATAAAGTTAACGGTAGTAGATGATATAATATAGAATATGGAGCAAGGAAGTGAACGTTTAACGTATTTAATGATCAGCAGATCAGCATATCAGAAACTGAATTTTATGTAAATTTGTTTTTTCAAGTTTTCTATAATTATGATATTATTACAGAGATTTATATCCGGCTATGGATATAAATATGAAAACGAGTATATGTTTTTATTAAAATTGTCTTATTTCGTCTTTACAGAAACTTTGTAGCTGGGGTTTTACAGTTCCAAATATACCGATCCCTGTGCCAAGCAGCAGGTCAGAGATTCCCGAATGATCCGAGAAGGCCACTTCACAAATGTGACTTTTATAGAAGTGCCGAGGCAGGAAAAGTTTTAGGGTAAGTTTTTCATTTTTCGCTAAAAAAAATTATTTTACAAACATATTAGTTCAGTTTATAAACCTTACTAAAAAAGAAGTCATAAATTACGAAATAATGAAAGTGAAAATCCCTTGATTCTATAAGATTTGCAATAATTACGTTAAAAGAATGGTCTCCTTATGTTAATGAATAACTTCCCATTATTATTATTAAACAACATGGGAAAAACGAGGAAGTGAACGTAATTCTCGGGTATACCCTGGAGGTTAAAAACCGCACTGGTTACATCTGGTTATGTCAGTGGGTCACCATAATGATTAATTTAATCATTTTTATTAATTTACTATCGACCTCACAGTTCAGAGGAAACCTATTTATCTTCAAAATACATTATCAAGAGGAACATTCATGAAAAGTCAAAACTTGGCTGCATTCATTAAAATTTCTTATTAAGGAGACAAATTTCACTTTCAAATAAGTTATCTTTGCATTGATATTCTATATAAATTGGATTGACATTGCAATTGATGAGAAATTTCTCCCCTAAATAGGAAATTTCAATTATACAAAAGTTTTAGTCACTAGTGCGTTAGGTGCGAAGTAGGAAAACGTCATTAATGAATTGCGGTCATATTCTGGATTACTGGAATACCAAATCAAGCAGGAAATGTGCGGTATTTAGCAATTTATTTAGCTTAATATACTAGACGAGCCCCCAGTCTCTTGAAGTGGTTTCGCACACGATCGATTTAGGAAAGCTGCCATGCAAGGTATTCTAATAACACGATGTTGAGGTGGTATCAGCTAACAAGAGCGTTTGTAACCAGACAACACTATGTCACTCTACTCGCACGTGAGTAAACGTGAGTAAGCAAAGTAGCTTGTTAGTTTGAGGCTTCTGTGCGTGTCATTACCCATTAATTGTCCAGGGTGGTTTCTTAATCCCCTTGCGTATAACAACCACAATCCTTTCACAACATGCATGTCTCTGATTTAAAAGATTGCTGATGGTAGTTAGTTATTCGTAATTCTAAAGAAAACTGACAATTTTTAATTCCAATAATTTAATTCCAATAATAATTCCAATGCATTCAATAGTTGTTTCAATAATCTGAAAAGTACGATTTGGTTGTATTCTAGGAATTAAAAGTCAGAGGCTAGATTTAAACGTTATTGTTACGAAGTCAAATTTAATTGTCCACTTAAGGTAAAACTGGACTTGGCACTTTTTAGACGATGTCACACGATACTTGAAACTATGCAAATAACAGTGATTCAGATTAAGGTTAATCAAGAATGGTCAGAGAGATTTCTTATTTTGTCGCATACTCTCTCCTTGAGTGAATCAAAGTTTTTGTCCTTAACTTCATAGTAATGAAAATATTACATGTATAGAATTTGTAGTGGGTGTAGGCGTTTCTAAGATATCGACATTGAAGAAGCTACTTCTAGAATGAATTCCTCACTTGCTTGCTGCTTTCACTCATCTCCTTAACCTTGTGTCAACGATCATGTTTCAACGTTCATGGGCTTCCTTGTACTCAGCAAACACGTTATTCCAACTATATTCTCATTTTGAAATTCACTTGCAACTGAAAAAATGGCTTTCGCAATAGCAGCTCATAAAAAAAGGCAATTATGAAATGTAATTTTATTATGAAATTCAATTGCACAAAATATACATTTGGAAAAAGAATATCAATTGTGGGAATAGATTGAGAGGGATAGTTTATATAATAAAACCTTCAAGAATAGATTACTTTCATTCGATTCGGAAAAAATAATAGCACCTTTCTTGATTCGAGACATGATTATGTGTCACAAAAAGCATACACCTTACAGTACAGTTCCCAAGGATTTATAACGTTTATTATAAATAGCCTTCACATCGAACAGGATTATCAGCTACGTGAATGGATAATGAAAGGGAAAAGCTACGGTTTCTTGCCACTATATCGGAAGCCTACATCCTCAAACTTGTTCTCGTTCCTTTTCTAGGTTCAAAAAAAATTTTATATTACGTAAAGATGCTAGTAATACACTCTTGACGAAAAAACTGACCATTTCGGATTATAAGGATGGAATTCTCCTCTCAAACGTGATCACATAGTGCCACTTTTTTCAAATTCCATTATAAAAGGTACTACATGATTAAATAAAAAATTGCTAGCGATCGCCCAATTTAGCCAGAGCGGATGTAGAAACTTTTCATTTTATATTTATAATAGTTTTATACGATACATGCTGTAGATATCTCATTTGATCGTCCATGAACGTTCAAATGGAATACTATTACCGGTACTTTAGAATTTCTTGTGTCGATAATAATGTCGTGACAAAGTCTCGACGGGCGAAGCAAAATTGACTTTAAGTTCTCTCTCGTTGACCCAGATTACTTGACTATTGCACTAGATAGTTGGGAGAATGCAATATACGAATTTCTCGATCATATTCTACAGGAAATAAAATCCGATAGTCCGCGGAAGGCGGCACAATGACATTTCTCAAGCGCATTTAAACCGATGTTTATCCACGTGGGCGGCATTAAGAAAATACGTGCTCAAGTCTCTAAATAGATATATATTTTTTTCTGTTAACTAAACATGATATTAAACTATTTTCTGTTGCCAAATCTAACTTTATTGTATAATTATGCAGTAAAGTGAACATGAACATGAATTTGTTATGTGGTTAAATGTGAAAAGTAAAAAATAGCTTTAAAATATTTTAATATTCAACTTTTGTTATAATTATCTTGTTACCTTTTTGTTTACGCACAACACGTTAAATAAAGAGATGCATTTTTCTGCTGGACCATAAATTTCCACAGTCGATAAAGTAGGCGAGTTCGGTAAAATAAGCTTGATTTTTATCAGATAATGAAAAAAATGACTTAGTATGAGAGTAATTTTTATTACGTCATAAAACATAAATCACGGTCATGCGCAACTTAAATTTAAACCAATTTGCCAGAAAGTGAAGAATTTACTGTAGCAAAACCCTAAAGAAGCCGTAATTGAAATAATCTAATTACGACTTTGCTTTATGTAAGTGAACTAAAAAAGTATCTCACTATCTAGAATCATTTCAGAGGAAGTAATTGCACTCTGTTATGATTAAAACATCAATGTGACGGCTTTGATTGCTCTCCATTTTACGCGATTGCGATCTACATTATTTTAATCTTGTGCAGCGTGAAAAGGAAAGTTCAAGGAAAGGAAGCAATTTTCAATGAAAGAAGACGATTCTGTGGAATAATTATAAGGAAATTCTAAAGAATTACGACGCCCATCGAAAGTACTCGTATCTAAACGTTCCGTCCATTATCTCACACCGAATGAAATAATTTATTTTTTTCTTTCAAAGCTTCATTGCGTCAATTGTTACGTTTAATGATAATAATGATACTAATACTTAATCATTTCAAGAAAAATGGATAAAAATAAACTGTCTTTCCTCGCAAAGATTGAGAGTGATGTAATGTTATAATGGTAAATTTGATGCGCATAGGATCAACGTCAGTGGGGCAATAATAAAAGGAATAAATAAAGCAATAGGTGTAAGTAATCCGCGTATATATGATATTATGATAAGGATCGCGATTGCCGTTATTTATAAGTGAGAACGGAACTTGGCACTCTCGCGGTCAGTTACGCTGCGGCGATTGCACTAGGCTACATGTATGCGTTGCATCATAGACACGTCAAACATCGACGACCGCCAAGCCTATACAAACATCAGGAATTACTTCCTGGACAACTTGGACAAGTCTAACGAAATTCGTCTAACCTCGCGGACTTGCCAGAAGATGAGCTGATAACCCAGAAAGGAGAGAGAACTTACGACGAAGAAATGCGGCATCGATCGTTGCGGAAGGACTATCAATCATATGAAAGCACTTTGTAAGCAGTGGTGCTAGTTTCATTAGTAAATGAATTTCAATCGTTTTAATATAAAGTATAGAATCAAATTAGTTTTCTCTAAACTTGAATCAGTGAAATTTCCCTAATTCCTAATCAATTCTGTTTCTATAGAAGAATTATTTATGCTGAGGGAAGATAAGGGAAAGTATGTGTATTTATTTCTGGACAACAAAGAATGTTTCTTCGTACTCTTCTATTATTGTACAGTGAGTCTATATCACAGACGGATGCATATAATTTGCTAATCATTGCGACATAGAATTTCCAAAGAGATAACCTTGCAAGATATCAAATACTCTTGTTTGAGCTTCGAGTCCTTTCTGCACAACCAAGCGCCTGAAACTGAGGAAAGTCGCTAATTTGCTATTGTAATATTCATTGAGTCAATCGCAATCTATGATGATGAAGTATGCCCAATCTTCAAAGCAATAATGCTGAAGAAGGCGTTATTTAAAAATTAAAAAATAGACGTTGCCATAAACATTTTTTTTCTATACTATCATTTCCGTAGAGCGCGTATCTAATATATCTTGAAATAAAATATAGTATTTCCTGTAATTGGAGACACTGAATGATCAAACGTTCGTATTACGGATATAGATGTTAGTTATGAAAGTTATCGTGTAAATGCAGAGAGATTTTCAGTGTAAGAAATAGATTATCATTAGAAAAATATGAAAAGATATATCCATATTGGCAATATTCACTACTTTGTTTCATAATTATCGAAAGATTCATAATAAATGTGATTATTTATTGCCTCGATCGTTAGATCACCATGGCACTATCTATCAGCCATTTAATGGGAGATTTTCAATTACGGTGCACTCTGACGTAAGAACTTGGCACAGCTTCTCAATTGCAGTCTGTGCATTTTAGTTTATGCAACGAAAAACTTTAAGTGATTCGTCGTCCTTATCCTTATTCCAGACTGAATCTAGCACAGATTTGTCAATAAACGATATCTGGAGTAACTCTTCAAACACAGAAATCCTTTTCAACTTCAATAACATTTTTGAGTACACAGTTTGAAAAAACATTTTTTAAACATTTCTTTTAAAAGATCTTATAATCACCAATAATTTCATTTTAGATTCAAAAAGAGTTCTATCATAAAAACTGTTTAACTTAAAATGTGAATGAACGATAGAAGGAATAAAATTAGGTAAAATCGTGTAATAAATGATGCGAGATCTGAAAATATTATGGAATCATTAATTATTATAATCTATATTATTAGGTCTAATTGTAAGTGCAAGTGAAAGAGTGAACCTAAACTTAATAAATGGTTACGAACATACGAGTAAGATTTTTAGAGCAAAGAAAAAATGTCCAAGTGACGCTTCCTGCCACACGTGATAGATACTTTATGAAGAAATATGTCTGGAGATCGGGCAGCTTGTTACGTGAATTCTGCAGTTCCGTTTTCACTGTGCATGCGAGGTTCTTCGGACGCACGAATCTTACATGTATTATTTTATTGCAACACTGCAACGCATTTGCGGATCATTTGCTATGAAATCTTGTACTTCTTTCAGCTCTAATGATTTCTTTCACTGACATATATCAACTTTTAATAAATCAATTATAGATCCTTCTTTGCAAAACTCGAATCAAGAGAAACTAATGCAGATATAATACTAAAATATACTTATTTCGTGGTGTAATGATTGATTTTTAGTGAACTTCTTAAGTTTGTTCCACCATTTTTTATATATTTTGTTATGGAAACCATACGTTAGTCAATTGCCGTGTGTTATAGGCAGTTAATAACATATTCGATGTCAAGACTGTCATGTATAAGAAACATATTTTCCTATTAAGTTACTTCTCTTAACGACGCAATATACACTCTCAGCATCCCCGATTACGACACCAGTTACAGGAAAGTGCCGATTTCGCCTGTACACTACCGGAAATTATGAGATCGATAAATTACAGGACTGGCGGGCATTCCTAAACTTCTTGTCCATTCAACGAGTTCTCATGGAATAATTCGCGATTCAAAACGGAAGTTCCAAAAAAAATGAAAGTGCTCAAAAAATATGAACCGGTCTATACTTAAGTGTTATAAACATATATATGAAAATTTCTCTAAGCAAATCGATAATAAATCAAACGAAATTACTTAAAGCAGTAACATTAGGTGTAGCATTTAAATTTATGTTTAGTTGAGATTTTTATTTTCGTTAAAGTGTCATTTATTTGACAATTTATTCCACTTCTTGAATACAATGGTAAATGTTGAAAATGCAGTTTGCTAATCAATCAGTTTATAGATAATCAAGTGCAAGTTTCGATAGTCGATCTTGTTTAATAGAATCTTGTTTAATGAATGTCGCCTTGATCGAGGCTAACACTTTTTACTTCAATTATAAACGTGTTTATTTAAGATTAAATTAGCGACAATGTCTGGAGAATAATTATTGCTGATTTACTAGTCGTAGGCAAGATTATAAAGATGGAAATGCTTATTGTAAAATTTTGAGTAATATTGCAAAAAGAAAAGAAGAGGAGAGAGTTGATGTGAATCTTTTCCATGCAATTGCGAAGGTATAAGTTTCACTGAAGAGAATGCACTACACTTTGTAAAATAAGCAAGCAGCGATTTAGTGGTGTATCATTTTCCGAGGGTTTCTCACTGCGACATGTGCATACTATATCTTACACATAGCAATCTAAATACGGACATTCTATTGCGTCGGCGTGCGTCTGTATATAAAATGGGAATTATCCCATAGAAGTGGAATGGACATTATGCAAGACCTACTTTTTTTGCAGTTGTATAGTCATATTCTTCCTTAGAGTGTGAGAGTAAGTGACTTACTGGGTCAGGCAACGAGTCGCGAGTTGAAAAACGGTACTGCTACTTGAGAAAGGAAGAAACACAGATCGAAAGGAAAGAAGGAAGTTGATTATACGATTACGTTCCAAGGCCGCAAGACAAGCGCTTACGTGTAATCTGGGAAAAAGTTAATGCCTTTATAGCTACATCGAGTCCGTTCCCGCTGGCTACAAATTTTTTTATAGACTAATTTTACTCAAGGTTATGATCAAAATTATGTAAAACATATTGCATTAACAGAAAAAATGCTTGACCTGTCTTATCATAAAAGAAAGGTTGCGAAGGTTGCGATTATATCGATAAAGTGTGCACATGAATTTCTAGTTACAGTAAAAAATTTATGTAATTTTCAAGAATAAATTGAATACACTGCCTTGAATATAATAATGTGAACTTCTGTCTAGAATCCTGTAATAATTAGGCACGCCCTTACAAGTTGATTTACAAAGCAATAAAAACAAAAACGTGTTAGATTATTATTGATGTTCAGCTATACGGTGCACTTCACATAATAAATGCAATTGTAACTGACGAAATAGCTACATGGTACATATAAGCTTGCAAGTATACAAACAGAAATATGTTATAATGTTAGGTTCGCAGAGTTTCACACTGAAAACCAAACATTGTTGTTCGAATGAGACAAGGTTCTCGAGACGTTACTTGATCAGTGAGAGGCAAGATGAAATCTATGCTTAATGGATTTGAAACTCACTCGGCTTTAGTTCAAAGCATTATCAGCCTCCCGATTGCCCTTTTTCCAAGTAAAGTTCAAGTTAAACTTGGACTCATAATTAAACAATTTGCTCTTTCAGAAGTTTCTGCTTCACTTCAGTTTTACTCGATAAGAAATTGGTTCTCTGGGACTTGAAAGTTGTACTTTTCTTTAATATATTAAGAAAGAAAGGGAGGAGAGGGAGAACGAGTGTGAGAATTGGAACATGATATATAACAGATTTATCTATCTAATGTCTTCTTCTTCAGTAGAAATATACTAAATATTTATTTGCTTTATTCAAATCGAGATTTAAATATATGTTCCAAAAATCAGACCTCGCCCTTTTAAACAGTTTGCCATATTAAATTCTTAATAGACGTTTCTTATCATTCCAGGCGATTAATGGAAAAAGGTTCCTCAGTCCCATGGCAGCAGACCTTGGAGGAAGCTACAGGACAATTTAGATTAGACGGAGATGCTCTCAGAGAATATTTCCGGCCATTGGAGGAATGGCTCAGAGGAGAAAATTTGAGAACTGGAGAACTCGTTGGGTGGACTTACGGTAAGACAATTTAATTTAACATCATTCCATTTACATTTAATGAAATTATAATTTAATAAAACCAGTGATGGTTCAATGTCTATGAATATTAAGTTCTAGAATTGACACCTAATTCGGAGAAAAAATTCTAATATTTTCACGGGAGGATTAATGTTGAGATTAATTTGTGAAGTCGGGGGCCCGTGGGATATTGTGAGATTACGAAATCGGAGGAGAAAGATAGTTATTGGCAAAAGATACAGAGACAAAAGAGGATGCGAGATGGTAATGCAGTGCAGCTTATGTAGAATCGTGAGAGACATTAGCCTATCTCCTCCTTTCGTTTTTTTGTAAACTGCACGTTGTTAAGTCTCTCGAAGCGATGGTTTTACCCGACATACGTTTACCTCTATAGACTAGTCCATCTTGATCCACCAAGAGACCAGCAGCGACAATTAATGCAGCACGTATCTCTAAGCCTTTCTAATTATCGAACGATCTGCACTCGACGGACGTTTAACGTTTAACGATCTAGAGAGTCATTTATTCAAGTTCTACTTACGCGATTTGTATAATGCCATGTTCTATGAAGACGTGTTTCTTTTAAATTCAAGTCCAGAAAAACATCCATATTAAAATGAAAAAAATCGTATCTTCTTCATCTAGGTATTTTGTATATATTACTATGTACTTGCAAACTTTTTCTCTTTTCCCATTTGCTTAACTTTCAATTTCAGATTCATTTCAATGAAACTGAGTTGTACGTAAGGCATTTCAATTTTTATGCATGAAGGATTTATTACTCTTGAAATCTGGTGTATATCCACTCGTGAAATATCCTCTTTAATCTTTTTAAATCTTTAAGAATCTCTTGAAATCCCAATGATTCCAGGACAATCTCTAATGAGTGTGTTATGTAACTTACTTAAAAATGTATATGTAACCTTGAGAGAGTACTCTTTCAAGGTTGCATATAAATTTTCAACAAGTTAACATGAAAAGCATATTATTAAAATCCATAAGGAAATTGGGTGCATAAGAGCTCTTGTATGTAATTTAAAATGCTCACGAGTGTACATAACTTTTATAACTAGGGACTACTAAAGTCCAATTAATTTCACTGAAGAATATAAATATAACAGTAATAAAATAAAAAAATTAAATCGCACGCTTCTCAGGAATGTCTGCGTAGGAAAAATGTAAATAGGTAGGTTGTTACGACGCATGCGAAAGAAAGCCATGCATCTTGTGCAACGTGCACTCTCTTAACAAAGTGAAGCATAAAAAGTTTGACGTAAAAACAATCTGGGGATTTATTTTGCGATGGCATGTGAGTTGCATGAAATAAAGGAGGCTTTTAATCGAGTACGCGGATTTATTGTTCGTTGGTATAACTCGCTGCCGTCTATGGAGGGTTCTTTACACCAATGTATAGACTATAACGGAGTAGATCATTTAATTACTTCAATGCACTTACAGGTAATTGCGCCTCAACCACGAATAACCTTTCTCTTCACATGTAAAATGTAAATGTAAATCTAAATTATTATGGTCTCACCAATAGTTCATTAAATATTATGGCTACTTATTTTTGCTTCGTAAACTAAGAAAGTTTTATGAAAACTTTAGATAATTAGTTTTGACAATTATTACTTAATCCACTAAACTTCATGTTATGTGATTTACTACATATATTACAATTATAATTAGATGAAAAAAGTGAAAAACAATATAAAACTTAGATGGCTGTTACAACACTTGCTTTCAGAAAGTGCGTCAAACGTTTGTCATAACAACTTTCTTTCTCTTCGATATTCTGATGTTTTTCTGAGAAGGACTAAGAAGAAGAAATTTGCATGAATTATATTGAGAAATTTCAGCGATGGTGGTTAATTACCAGATTATTTTCTTCTGTCCGAGAACTATTATAGAAAAATGTGAATCTTAAAAGAATGCATGCCTTTTTTCGTGTTGAAATTCAACTTGCATTGCAAATAGAAAGTAGATCTCCGTTGTGTTTTCCTCCATTGCAATCGCGGAAACCCATGGTTACTAAGTTGCGTGTAAATACGACATATGTATATCAAGTTACGAACATAGGTGATTTATGTTTCAGATGGTGACTACTGCAAGCGCAGCATAGGAACTGCAGGTCTGCAGGTATATGGTGCTGGTTTCTATCTCAACTCTGCAACTTCCATCAGAAGCACGAGCATCTTAGCCACCCTGACATTATGGGGAATCATCTTTCTCGCCTCCTTTCTGCCCTAGAAAACTCCTCTAATTATCAGTAAATCAAAAACATTAACACTCTTCACTTCTATCAAAGGACTTCTTTTGATTGAAAGCATAATTTCGTTATGGGCCATAATGGGTAGGTCCGGAATGCGGAACGAATCATGGGCAATGTACAAGTACATGAATGTTGTACAGGTCATGACATTATTTCTGTCGCAAGCTACCTTCTGCTAAACGTGTCATTACTCTTTCGTGCAAAGAAAACGACAAAATTAATTTATTCGCATTTTTCTATCCAAAGAAAAATCACTAGATGTAAATTAAATACAGCAGAAAGAAATAAAGTCACGATAAATGTTTATAGTAATATAATAATTGTAATACTCGCTTCGCAGCGTACAAGAACAAGAGCAGTTTGTTATAATCTACAATTGGTTGAAAGAGACCTTTGGTAGACGTAGTTATGTATTTAAGAGTAGAAACTATATGTTGTGTTAAAAGATTATAATCTAATGTATTATTTACTTTCTTTAAAATAAATGTTTGTAAAATATATAAATATGCGTACAGGTGAATTTAATTAATAGCTTTTATTTGCAATCCCAAAGCTATGAAATTTCCAATCTGAGATTTTACGAGCATGTGACCCTCAGTCTTACAACTTGTTGGTATATTTCGAAGTCTACTATTTCAAAGTCTTCTATTTTACGTCTACTTAGTATTCAAAATTGTTTGTCTTTAACGACCATTCGAAGGCCCAGACTTTCAATTTATACTAACGCATTTGAAAAATTAGTCAATTTCCATTCACGCATTTGAATGAACTAGCATTATTACACAGAAATCAAGAAAAATTATGTTGACGGTGTTTAATGTGTCCCAAAACTACTTATGGTTAAATTACGCAATCGAAAGACAGGGAAGTTGAGTATTTTCCGCGAAACGACACGCGAACAATGAGTTGGTTGTACCAGTGTACCCCTGTGTCCACTTTCACCGTTTATCGTTTATTCTGGGGCGCATCGAGTAACTGCTAAAAAGAGAGAAACGAAAAGGATAGGTGCATTTCCCTTTGGGAGCGTGAACTTCGAATTTCGCCAATTACGAACGTCGGAAAAGGCAGTGAACACTTTGATGGGAAAAAAAGATGACTAGAAGTCTATAGTCCCTCAAAGGCAAGATCAAAGGCTTGTCAAGTTGATATGCCATTTACTTGGTAAGAAGGTTTTTTTTTTAATTGATACTTAGGCTTCCGCGTAAAGATGGGGGAAAAAATTCGCTCATATTCGTTAATTACTTCATCCACTATTAAATTACTTTTTATTCGCGAAAAAACGTTTCACTTTTGTTTGATTTTGCCCAATTCTGGTATGATATAATATACTAATAAGGCACATTGATTCAATATTTGCATGCATAATTCCTCTTAGCATTTTTCTTTTACTTAATTATAATTCGATGAAACCTTATTGCACAATACCATTGTCTACCAAAAAAATATCAGATTCGAATTGCATGAATTCGAGATCCGTCGTCGCGCTTTTGTCGGACGATATCAAACGTTTGATCACTGCGCCTATAATCGTAGTTCGCATAATAGTTGCTTTCTCCTTTGTTTTATGTTGGCTTTTAAATTGCAATAGAGTCAAAATTATAAGGGACGCGACACAAGGATCGAGTGATATTCACTACTTGACATTTATATCAGTCATCAGAATAATCCTCCTAGCCTCTTCCTCAATAATTAGTAAATACTCTACACAAATACTTCCTACAGTTTCTCATGTGTATTAGAGATGTCTTTCATTAATTTATGGAAAAGTCCCGCATATAGACTAGACGCGTAATTAATGCACAAGAATCGTGATATTTGAAATAACCCAGCTCTTATCGTAAGATTTGAATCAATAAAAATATTCCATTGTTAAATATTTGATTGAAAATCACATAATTGATGTGATGTCTGTAATTAGCTTAGAAATTTTTAAAAGTAAGATATAGTCATTGGTTAATGATAGAGATAGCTTTTAACTGATAATTTTTCGATGATTTATTCCATTAAAATAAATTCTTCCAGAGAAATAGTAACGTACCTCACGAGTTATGGAACGCGTGATGAAGCGCTAATTGTTGCAATGATTAAACACTCGCATTGGTATGATCATGAGCAATCAAATCGTGAGAAAAGTGCTACTCGAGCTGTTACGCTTTCGTAATCAAGACTGAAATCTATACATGCATAAAATAAATGGAAGAGATCTAAGTGGTTACCATATTAGACTTTCAACAGACAGGTTTAAATCAGCTGAAACTTAATACCCATCTAAAACATTTCCAAATAAAAAATCCATTGGAAAAATCCTTTGGAAAAATCAACACATACTTAGAGAAGTCTTGTTAAATCCGCTGCATTGTAATTAAAGTGCGTTGCAGTAATAAATTCTGAACTCTAGTAGATTAACTTAAGGTTGAAGGAAAAGGAAGTTACGAAGTAAGCTAAGTTTTCAGATATTCTTAGGTGTAATTACCCTGAGAACTTAAGAAAGGAACTTGAATTTATCGAATCAAGAAATGGTGTTGAAAGAACATGTTCACGGAATTAATTAATTATTAGATTTCCAGCTGAAATATGATGAGGGATAAGTTTTGTTAAATCTTTCGCAGAACCATTTTGGTTTCACTAACCATTCTTAGACGATAAAGTCATCACCCTGGTTTATCTCTATTGCGTGCAAGAGCCGACTAGATTGCTCTTCCAATCATCTGGTTTACGAAGCACAGTCAGCGGAACTGCGTCCCATAGAATTGCCGGTAGCATCTGCTTAAACCAGACTTAATGAGATATTTTGCGGGATATATCTTCCATATGCTCCATAACGTTAAGGGTGCTTGAATCACAATTGGCCCCATAACAATTTAATAGATCAGTCCCACGAAATTGCTATATGACACACACAAAATCGATTTTATTTTAGGCAGTCTTTTTTAATTTTCTATTCTATGCAGTTATGTAGATGGCCCCTCATATGGAATTGAAAATTAAAAAAAAAAAAAAACCCTAAAATAAAATTGATTTTGAAAGTAGTTTATAATCAGAGAATGATAAAATTCTTTTTACTGTGTGTAAGTGCACTTCATTTGATGATCTATATATTTCAATTGGACTCTTAGTGAAACCATTTCAAAGAAGGTAAAATTCGCTCTTCAAGTTTTACGATGAAGTGTATTCTATATATGTATACTTCCACAAGTCGTTCAAGCTTTTAAGAGTGTAACTCGTGTTTCAATTTCTGAGGAAACAATGTTAAATTCGTTTTTCTGATATAGATCTTTTTTATGAGTAACAAAAGATGTGTCTGTTACATTTTCAATTTTACGAATTAGGAAAGAGCGAGATTTTCTCGTCGCATTTTCTACGACATTCTGAGAAATAAATAAAATTCCTCTCTGCTCGATTAGAGAATGTTTTTATTTCTTTTTCGCCCTCCTTCTCCAACTCCGTCACTCCTAATTCTTTAATTCGACTTTATTTTTCTTCCAATTCGTAAACTCTCCATGACGTGACTCTCAAATGTCAAAGCTGAAGCCGGTTGTTGAGCCGACAGAAGTGCTTCATTCGACTAACCTCCACAACTTCCTCCCACCCCCGACGATCTTCGAGGGTCGGAGTTCATTGTGCTACGAGTGCATTCCGCGTAGCGACGGCGTCAATTGATGCGACACACCGTCGACCGTCGTCCCTGAGAGTGAGTAGTTCTCCAACATCCGGTTACCAAAAACTACGTCGCCCACTTCATTTGCTTAGAAAGATCATGACCCGCATATATATATTGTAAAAGTAGAGTGCGCAGTTTGCAATTTATAATTGACAATTTACGATTCACAATTTAGAATTGCCAGTACGAGATCGAGGCATTCATTCATAAAACCCGCGAATCGCATATGGCTTCGAATGCCTTAAATGCACCTGCAGGAAAACTAGTTACCTGTAATGTCAAGTGCGGTCTGAAAAAAACAGTGAGTGAAGTTTTTCTTCTTCCTGGATATATAGTTGTACAGATTGAGCTATGATATTTTACGTAATTGGTGATTGGTGATTTCGATCCAATTTTCAACCGAAGGGATGTGAGATCTTCTCGTGCAATTCTGTGGTTTCGCGGAAGTTGAAGTTCGAGAATCTATTATAAATCGCGAATATGTAAGTGAAGTTACTATAACAGAAAATTCAATTTCTTCTTCGTCAATTTAAGTGTTCCATCTTTAAATTATCCCCCACGTTTGTCTGTGCTTCCAATTTTCTACTCATTCAGTTTAAACTCGTTCTGATTGTAACATTACTAGAAATTAAAAAAATATATACAAAATTCAACGATTTCAATTTCAAATTCAACAATTTTAGACTCCATCAAATGAACATTTTTTTCAGTTTCAAGGCAAGTACATTTAATTGTATCAAATTTTGAAAAATGTTCAGGAATTTAAGACCAATTTAATTTACTATGTATCAGGATTAATAATTTTTATATTACTTACATTTGTCATATGCATTATTTTATTAAATTCGTTTAAATTTCATCACTTTAATTCTTCCTAATTACACATGAGGAAAGATAAAGAATAATTGACAATAATTGGCCTTGACATAGTAATTACACTAATAGTGTGTTTATTTATATAAACTTTCAAAATCCCATAAAAATTATGGTAAATATAGTATTATGGTTAATGTCCGAAGTTTTTCCTTCAATTTCGATTCTTATCATTGTAAAATGTTTACAGTGATTCAATGATAATAATCCATTGCGCAATAATTGCACCGAGGCTCAGTTAAATTGCATTTTCGATGGGTGTCTTGCACGTTATGTGTCGTGTCACGCTATGAAAATTCCTTCTACGTGACTGCAATTAGGGCGGTCGAGGTAACAATTGCACTAAGTACTGCAGTTACTTACCCCCATCCCTGTAACATCATTCATTGAGCGCAGTCGACTTAGTCATCCACAAACACGTGTGTGCATTAATGAACATCTGCACTTGTGGGAAGTACATTTGCATACAAAATACGGGCCAAACAAGAGAAAAAAATGTTTAGAAGTATGACTTCCTTCTGCAAAAAGAAAATTAAAATAATGAAGACATAAATAAATAAGTAACTTTTTAAATTTACTTAACACGTGTGGATTTTGTGAATACTTTGGCATTAACTCGTTTTTTTATCCAAAACCAAGATTCAACAGCTTGTGATTATTGATTAAACGATCAAATAACACGTTTGGGTGACTGAAAGAGAAGTACAAATCGAATTTGATTACTGGTTGCAACCACAATAATTTCGGCATTCAGAAAATGAGCAAATTCGTATTCATCAAATTTCATCAGGTTATAAAATGTGAAAATGAAAACTGTCATTGAATAGATAATTCTGAAGGTTCTCGGGTACCAATTAAATCGATGCAAACCATTTTAATTTTAGATGCAGACCTTGAAGACGGTACTTACTACTTTTATTATATAAAAACTCATTTGCATACGCCTTAATTTAATAACGACGCCCAAAAGAAATGGGGATCTTATTTTGAAAATTGCCTATAAAAATGTACTCTTGGATAGAATTTTATTCTAGAAAAGGTTTTCTTACACAATTGCCAATAGTGTTTTAACACAATTTTGAAATATCATTCAATTACTGATGATGAAATAATCTATCAATGTGATCGAAGAAATAGCTCGAAATAAATTTAAAGAGATTTCAAGATATTTGTAGTGATTTTAAAGAAATCAAAGGGCTTTTAAAAGAGTTTAAATGATTATAAAAAACTTTCAAAGGATTTCAGGAGATCTCAGGTGATTTTTAGGAATTTTTAACAGATTTCCAAATATCATATACAAGAAATCTCTGAAAATATTCCAAAAAGTTTAAACTCCTCGAAATCCTGTTAAATCTTTTGAAATCTTTTAAATTAGTATTAGAAATAAAATTTACATTGCAAAAGAAATTGAGATTCTACAACATCCTTTAATTATTTCTTCTTTATACTCATTACTGTCGGTTGTGGTACGTGTAACATGGTAATTATTAATTAGATATTAATCAGAAGAATAGTAGCAGAGCGAGAAGAATACATCAATTTTTTCACGATAAAGGAAGTTGGCAATGGTCTTCGCAATAAGACACGACGCTTTCTCTTGTATTAAGGCATAAGTAAATATAAAAGTAGACTCAATAGTTCAAATCGCGTAACTTCTCAAAACTCTTTTCAAAATTCAATGACGACGTTTTGAATTTAGGTGCTTTAATGATAATTAATAATCTTTTTTAATAATATTAATCTTCCAATTTTATTTTATCAGATTAACAATATTTTATTTTTAATAAAATAGGGGAGACCTGAATCGATTTTTTCTTTTATAAATAAACTTAATTGTGTTGCTTGATGCGACACTAGGAGGCGAACTAACGTTTCCTATCGTCGAAGTCCAGCGATGCGGCTGGTGTCAGTCAGTGACCGGACAATTTATTGGTCGGGTGATCTACTCTGTTCCTGACAAAGAGATATGCTTTCGATTATTATCGTTATTATCAAATGATTACAGAGTACACAAGAGACGCATTTGTAGATCAAGCTATGTGCATAAATCATAAATCACAATACCCTATTAACACTAAAAGTTAAAATCAGGTTACAATCAATAACAGTAATCACAAACTAAAAAATACATTCAGAATGACAAGTTTTATAAACGTCTTTTTAAATAAGTGACGTTGTTGTGAAAACACGAATTAATCTCTGGATCTGCAGGGAAAAAGTATTACAAATGTGCCATAGGATAATTTCTTTCGCAATTATGGTATGTAATAAACATCTACTTATAAATTTACTCTCATCCCTTAAAATTTCATGAAAATTTGTTGAAGTCAATAAAATTCCAATACAACTTATTCAATTTCCTTAAAATATTGTCAAATCTCGCAAATTTCTTTAAAAATACTCGTTTTATTTATCCACAAAGATGGAAGTACATCGCTTGAACTTGAGGTAGCATAAATGATACCGCGTAAAGGTCATAAAACGCATAGATACTAGTTTACAAGTGAATGGTTGAATCCCTATGAGCCGTGGCATTAAACTTCTCCGCTAGATTCGTTTACATACTATATCTAGCTGTGCTGTAACGAACGCAATGCATTATACAATCTTTATCGCTCAGACTTTGCATGTAATAAGAAAGTTTCCCGCCAGACCTACCCACTTGACTGAGAACTCGATTTACTCTTTCCGTCGTTTCCGTAATCTATATTGCAATAGGAAACTCTGATTTACTTTTTATTTTACAACAATATGCTGCAAAAATAAAAAAAATTTAACAAACAATTCTTGGTGTTATAAGGATTTATTTGCTTTTTTATACTGCGTCGCACCAAAAGCATTTCTTAAAAACATTAATTAAATTTGTTCTAATCATTGAGGGGGGCGAAGATAAATTCCAGAGGTGTTTTATTTCTTTGTTATTATAAAGAGATACTCTATGTGTTTATAGATGGTTGAAGTATTCGATGAGTGCCACTTGAGACAATGGCATCAGTGAATTTTCTACGAGGGGACCAAAGAGAACCGTAAACATTCCACCAGAAAAATTTCAGACAGTATTTCTAAGGTACCGTACTTGCTTTAGAAAAATCTAAAAAAATTGAGTAAAAAAAAAAAGTATAATGTTTCTGAGCTTTTATGAATAATAAAGATATAGCTTTAGTTCCGTTTGGATTACCTAACTCGATTTGAACAAGTGAATTTGTCTATAAAATGCTGTAAAGAGGAATAAAATCGATGCGACCATATCCCATTTTTACAATGAAACATAAAACTTTAGTAATATCCGACGTCTATCAATCAATTGCAAGTAATAAAATCCAATCGATCAGATTCGTGTTTCAAGAATATTAAAGTGTAAAAATATAAATGTAAAATGCAGACTGCACTTCAAATTGAATTCAATATAATATCTGTATTAATTTAATTCAAACGAATAATTTATTCCCCTATTATATCCCTATTTTCATTAAAAAAATCACACTATTTTCCCTGTTTTAAAAGCATTATAGTGAAACTTGAAAATGTTTCTTCTTTCTCACAATTAATTATACCTTTCACTGGTTTTATTAAAAACAATATATAAACATAACAAAAAATGATAAAATGCTAACATATCTGCATGCATTGTAATTAATGGGTGCATTATATAAAGATAAAGTGATAAGATAGATTACAAGAGATAAGATAAAAATAATTAAAATTAAGTCCAATTATTTATATACCTACACATATTAAGTAACTTCTTGGTTTGCTTTTTACAGTAGAAAGTAAGGTTTTGCTAATTGAAAAACATGTATATCTCTAATGCAACAAGTATTTGCACTGATTGGTGATTCACTGATTGGTTCCCGGAAAAGTAGTGCGGGTTTAATATAATACTTGTGTTTAATTTTTTTTCAGGGGTCCGCCTTATTTGCATCAATATGATCTTCAGGATATCGTACTTTCTCGTACTCGCAGTAATGCTACGGTTGTCGCGGGCGCTGACCGGTGATTATGTGTGCCAAAGAGTGGAAAAGTGAGTCGATACATTTTTATTAAGAGCTTTATCTTGAAGACTCTCCGTAACCGTTTTTAAAAGCCAAAAAGTACATGAATATTCATTAGACGCTGAGAGAATACTTATATCGAAAATATACATCAACAATTACCTTTTTTATTCTCTGCGCAACAACCATTGTAAGATCGTTGAATAAGCTAAGGCAATTATTTAAGTGACCACTGAGACAGGAATTAAGTCACATTCTAGTCAGTGACAATTTAGTGACAGATCTGTCTGCGAATATTTATTAGTCCTAAACCTTACTTCTTTTCTCTGCAAAATTATGCAGATTTAGTACTAATTCTTGAAGAATTGCATGACTCAAACGGAATTCAACACACGATAACTTCCTTATTTCAGAACTGTTATTGCGAAGAAAGTGATAATGGTTTCTCCAAAATACACTAACAGAATTCATTATAAACGTTACCGTTAATAGCCTTCCTTTTTTCATTGCATCTTTTACAGGCTTCACAATGTTTCCCACTTTCCCCTTTTTTTACGAATTCCTTTTTTTCAAAAGAATTTATTCCCATATTTTCGAAAAAAAATCTCCCTATTTAAATGGCTAAGATATCAGCATGCGTTTTGTAAAGTATATGAATATATACTTTATGTACTTTAAAGTATATGAGATAAAAACGAAGCTTTTTTCCATTTTACGTAATATTAAATTTACAGTTACACAGAAACGTCACAGGAAGTTTTCATGCAACCTGTAGTGGTCCATACATTCACCTGGTGCTTTCAAATCCCACCAAGGTGTCCGAAAACGAGAAAAGAACTGCACCAACGGTACAGGACAAAAGTAAGTCAATTAAAGCAGTATTTTTTCACCGTGTAAAAGAGTAAATACATGTATCTGTCTATTTTTTAACAATAGACTGCAAGTTATAGAAAAATGAGAACCATATAAAAGGGAAAAAGTGATTTCCCAGATGCGGAAATGATTAAAAGAGACAATCGGTGTTCTCAAAGGAAATATCTTTAAAAGAGAAAAATAATGGCAACATGTTTGCTGCAATGTACTTTGCTATAAGAAATGTAATTCCCTGTATCTCATGTTCGTTTTGTCTCGCTATCTCGTTCTTTTTCCGTCTATTCACCTCGTTACGTTCCCTCGTGTGATATAGCTGCCCGAGTCTACTAATTGCAGGGAAAGTGTCCACTCATGACTAGGCATCTAATTAATAAATATAAGATAGGAAGAATCGACTGCAAAATAAAAAAAATCATGGAGCACAAGGCCGTCTTTGACACGATGCCGGAAAGTAGGATAATGAGAAGAAAGGTGCAAATGTAGGCGGAGAATTGCACAATTTCTTGCAACTCAGAAAAAATATTTAATTCAGGACTAAGGAATTCCCTAGTTCGGAATTTCAAGATGAAGGTAATTTGCATCTTTGATAAACAAACTTCATATACTTAAAAATATATTCTGATGTATGTATTTATAAGATATAACAAAACGTGCCGTTGGAATCTTGCCAAGTCAGGCATATACAATATAGGAAATTGCTTCTGGAAGTTTCCCTTCTTGTGTCACGCACCACCCGAAATGGGAAATACATAGTTCTTCTCTTCAAAGTTATCATTACTTAGTTTCAAGATGTTACTTTCAACATCTGGTCTAAGACCTCAATAACGAGCAACTTCGCATCATTAAAAAGATTATTATAACTTGTTCAATAAAGATCTCTCTTATTTTTTCTTCTATACAATTTTCTATATTTACGTTCGCAAGCTGCAAATGATCTAACATCTAAGTAGTCAACTTATTTGCTCTGTGAGACTTAATTAGGTAATTAGGTAAAAAGGATGAACTGATTCTGATTGAGCGAAAATGTACGAATTATCTTCTTAGATAACGCCATTAAAAGGGGCGAAATTGTAAGTTATGTGACTTCAGATCTCGGAAAACAAGTCTGTACAATTTTTCTTCAATTTGACTCAGATGAAAATTTATCAAGTGAATATATCTCAATTTTCTGTGGCTCTCTCTCTATCTCTCTAACATTTTCGAAATACCAAACATTCCTTTGTCATTTCTGAAAGAAAAAGAAGAGACCCGGATAAGTTCACTTCCGGCATTTGGTGCAACAAAACGATCTATGAAACTGCTTTCGTTTAACTGTATAGACGCGGAAACTGCAGTTTCGCCGTGTAAGTAAGCGAAACGTGACGAAACTTTAAACGTACATATCTCCTTTCCTAGTCCTCCGAATAAAGTTGTCTCCTCGTTGCCCTACATTTTCTTCACTTCCAAAAAGAAAACGTAGAACGTAAAATTTGTTAAACATATTTTCATAAAAAAAAGTATTATGTTCCATTACACGTTACGCATGAACTACGCATATGAATTAGTGCTGGGAAGTGGAGTAAGAAGAATAAGTAATGTCTTCCTGATTTGTCAACTGCCTATTCATTGTCATAAAAATTTCGACATGGAACTTTGAGAATCATTCGAATTGGGTAGATGAAGATAAAAAGATTGACGCACAGGCATATAAGGCAGCAAATCTCGCCTATGAGGTATTTATGATGATAAACCTGAATCATCTCGGGCCAAATTGTATGTTTCAGGTTTATGAGCGATCATAAATAGGCGTACACACTGTGTTGCATACGACATTAACGACTCATAAGATGCCATAGGCATACAAATTAGACAGAATACGTAATACTCAATTCATCACGCTGTATGTTACACTCCGTGAGAAACTGGATTGTTTTCATGCCTCCTTTTCGTTACTCATCATCATCATGCTCTTTTCAGAGCAATCATAGCATTTCATAAGTGCTTCTGTGAAAAAAACTCTACGAAAATAAGGTCTTCCTTATTTTTCTCCTGGAAAATTGCATTAACATCGTCATTAACTTAAAAGGGGAAAAAATATAAGAACAATTCGTCTCTTCTTTTGTACGAAAGGGATTACATATACATATATAAAATTCTTATCTATGAAAGCGAATGCAAGATAATTACTTTCTACCTTTAATTATTTTCTCCTCCCGCGGAGAAGAATTCACGAGATTTTTATTGTTTTTTAGACGGAGGTCAAACAAAGGACTGTGAATGAATGCTGCGAAGGTTACACAATAGAAGAGGTTCACGGTGAAAATGATACAGAGGCGAAATGTGTGCCATTCTGTGAAAAGTGTGTCGAAGGCGAGTGCACTTCACCGAACAATTGTCTATGCAAGCCTGGTTATCAAGGGGGTGACTGTTCATACGGTAAGATGTTCAAAAATTGATACTACACGTTCTGTTTTTTTCGCATAACAATATTAGTGAAAGAATATTGCAATACGTGTATGAGACAATAATAAGGAACGCAGTAGGGAAGTTTTCCTTATGTCATATACAAATGGCATGCGTTACCTTACGACATCGATTAAGAGCGCGTTGAAAGTTGCGGAAACAGTAAAACTTTCGCAAGGACTTTCGAGGATCATGAGTTTACTGGCGACAGAAAAGGAAAGTCAGGGATTTTCCAATTTTCATGACATTGCAACTGAAAACGTAATCCGAGAACAATGAGATTTAGTAATTAATTCTTTATAGACCAAGAATTATAATATATCTGCTAATATTTTTGCTTTATAACAAGAAACAAATTTGCGCGCGTGTATTTATGCTAGTCAAATAAAAATGCACACAAATAAGAGTTTTAATAAATTGTGTGATTCACAGAATGTCAGCCAGGATCATGGGGAAAGTATTGTATGCAGGAGTGCAATTGCACGCGGGAAAGTGCCTGTAATCCAGTAAATGGCAGATGCGAATGTCCACCTGGATGGCAGGGAATTAGGTGAG
Organism: Synergus japonicus; assembly: GCA_900474275.1. Lineage (NCBI taxonomy): Eukaryota > Metazoa > Arthropoda > Insecta > Hymenoptera > Cynipidae > Synergus > Synergus japonicus. The sequence goes on from UCOH01000002.1 coordinate 81,700, forward strand.
CATTAAATTGAAAATTGGAATTGAAATCGAAAAAGTAATAACCGCATTCATCCAATCAAATCTTCTAGCAGATGAAAGAGTATTTTCGCCCTGTAATTTAATTAAATTTTTTTATTTTTTAAGACATAAGAAATATGAATTCCATTAGGTTCATTTGCAAAAATAAAAAGCTTTTGAATTTTCTTTATGTTAAAGATGTGAAGATAAGTGTCCTCCTGGTCGATGGGGGCTTTACTGTGGTTTCTCATGTACCTGTAGCGACCAGCTCTCAGGCTGCCATCACGAAACCGGAGAGTGCTTTGACCTTGAAGTATCGTTCGATCCAGTACCAACTGTTAAAGAGTGGACACTTAGTGAACTAGCCCCTTCTTCCGGTGCAACAACCGACGTTTCCTCTCCTCCCTATTCTGAACAGGAAAACAACACTGATTTTATTGATGTAACAAATGCAGATGACTTTGGTGATTACAATTTAGACGACTTGCAAATCATCCGAATTTCCACGACTACAGAGGAAGTAGAAAGTAACTTTCAAATTATTCTTAGCTTTGTTTGTAATTAAAAATGCAAGACTCTTTTTCAAGTCTGGACGTTACTCAAAATATGTTAAGTGGAAATCATTTTTAATTGACAGATGTTTCGCTGAAAGCTTCATTAACAAGTACCGAAACCCAAGCCACGACGATGCACATATCTTCATCAACAGAAAAATACTCTTATGATGCAACTCGATCTTCAGGATCAACGACCTACCAAACTCTTCAGGTTCCAGTTCCAACTGAAAATGTGCCAAAGAAGAATCAAATATTGACAACTAATACTGGTCAGATGCACATTTTTGGAGATGAGAACTTCAACTCGCATGGAAAACCTAGTTTTGGATCCACTGATGAATTTGAGTTGGATCCACAAGTTGTCATGTCTCCCAAAACGGACTATGTCAAAAATGTTCGAAGGGGTAATTTACCTTTTTGAATCATTCTTTTGCTTCATCAGTGATCGTTTACATTTGAAGATTGTTGTTTTTTAATATCTTTTATTGGCAATGCAATTTTTCTCAGAGTATATTACATAATGCTGATATAGTAATAATTCATATCCTGTGACCAGACAATAATTCATATTGTGTGAACAGAAATTCACTTAACTTCATCATCCCTTGAATGGTCATGTTTCATATTGTGTGAACCTGATAAATATAAGATTCCTGCTTGCTTCAACCTGCTCTACATATTTCTCACATAATCATTCTACTGTCGTGCATTTCACAATACATTCCGGGATATACGTTACAGTTTCCTTACACCGCGAGTCGTACAACGTACCTACGTTACATTCCCATGCCCTTTTAGATATCTTTTGGCTCACTGTAATTCGTAAAGGCTGAAGGGAGCGGATTGATTGATTCACGATTTCTATTTCTAGATAGCAAAATTATTATCATTACCTGAAACATAATCAACCCATTTATTTGTATAAATTAACTTATTAACTTATTAATATTGTACAAATCAATCTTCTAAAATCGTTTAAATGAATTTTGCACAGAAAGTTCTACAACTTCTCCTTTACCAATGGACATCGCAGCCCTGGTCATCATCGGATCGATAATTTCGTTATGCCTAACTTCAATAGCTGCACTTATGATTTTCCATATGCGTGCCAAATTATTCGAAGCTGTTCGTTTATCGATTTTTAACGAAGAAAAAGCAAATTGCTCTGCAATTGAAAAGGGAAATGTCGAGAGGATTTCAACTATCCACACGAGTACACTTCCTCGTAAGTAATTAATTAACGTGCTATCTACATTATACAATGTATAAGATTAGAAAATACATTCTATTGCAGCTCTTGTTAACTTCTCGATTACATGAATTCAGCAATTCTATGCTTTCGTTTTCATAAGGAAGCTAAAAACTTATTTTTACCTTTTTCTTTAGGAGAGAAAGATATCAATTTAGATAAAATTATATCATTGGAACTATCCTATCGTAAAAAGAAGGTTGCCATTATATCGAAACTATATCATACCGAATGAAGCCGAATATTCTCGCTTCGCCTATTGGCTGAATTTGTATAGAAGAATTTAAAGAATTTTTGTTAAGTCTCTTAAACTTTTCTAATTTAAAAAAAAAATCTTTTCAAATCATTTTGAACTCAATTATGAGCGATTATTTTTAAATAAATTTAATATTTTTAAATAAATTTTGAAAGTATTGTAAGCATAAATTACTGGAAAAGACCATTGTAGTATTATACAATATCTTTATGTGTATTTTTTTTTAGGTACCTTGACCCGAAGTAATCCTGCATGCAATGCGACTCCGGAACCCAAAGCAATCTTGACCTTAGATGAAACGGGAAATGAATATGCAAATGGAACAGTCACTATTGGGATTCGACTCTCGAGTAATCTTAGAGGCAAGTTTCTTTAGCTTATTTTGAATCTCTGATGTCCAATTTTCTCTTTAAGAAACCAATTTCATCCATTAGAACTGCTTTAAAAATTCCGCAGATTATTCTGATTTTCAAAGACGTTTTAAAGGAAAGATTACACACAAATTTTCGAATTATGCCGTTCATTAAGAATAAAATAAAATAATTAGTAAACTTAATTTTTTCTTCCTGTTGGCAGAACTTCTGGAGAGTCAGTACGATAGACCAACATCGTTTTGTCATCGTGGCGTCTCTCAAACGGAAATGGAACATGTATATGACGAGATTCCTCTGTCGTCTCCATTCTGTATCAACAAAGTTACGTAATTGCATTGCGCTTCTAGATACATAAATCAAGTCATTTTCCTTTGAAGCATTATTCTGAGAAAATACAATTATGTAGATAGTAAGTTCGTGTTTCAAAAATGTATAACTGAGTATAAATTTCAAGGGTGTACAAAATGTTATGGTAGGAATTAGATATTCAATTTATATATTTCTTTAATCTGGAATATGAAGTTCAGAGTGCACTGTCAAATTGAGGGCATCATATCTCAAAAGTGATAAAGATTTTGAAACATTTCCAGAGGTTTAACATTAATTTTATAGAATATTTGAAACTTCTAACAATTTAAAAAGATTCCATGAATCTTTATTTCATATTTTATATTTCAACCCCTCGATGATTGAAAAAAATTGTTGTTTCCTTTTTTACTTTTGTAGTTTCACAAATTGTGTTTAGTTCATTTAAATAGAGTAGTTCAATTACATTGTATAGACTATGACTCAGTACGGAACATTAACGGAAGAATTAATGTTTGATATTTGAAAATGAGCCAAAATATAAAAGTATCTTATAATGTGAACAAATGAAAATTGTATATTGAAATTTGTTGAAAAGTTGACATTGATCAAAAGCTGAAAATCGACTGCTCAATAGGGTTTTATAAGGAAAGATCCGATCCTGATGATTAGATAAACAGAAAAGTAGAGCAAAGTGCATCGCGTGGCGCCGCGTGGTTATCGTTTGAAAAGTCACAACCTATTCGCGACCGTAGAGCTTACCATGGACCACTTTACTCGCAGAGTACGTTTCAAGCACAGGCGTGCTATCGATCTTTATACTGTGCTAAGTCTCATGCTGTAGTACCTATAGCTGAATTACCCAATACGTCAATTGCAATCTGCCGATCGATCGTGAGAACATTTTCGGTAGATTGCAAATAGCTTCCATGGTGCCAGTAACGTACTCACAGTCATTTGATTTTTTTAAAAGATATGAAATAAGGAGTTCCATAAGAATGCTTGAAGATAAACTAGACAGTTATCTTACGCTAAAACCATGGTCACCAGTAAGAGAATTACATAAATCATTCTTTATTCGGAATTGAAAGAACTGATCAATATTGATAATTAATATTGTTATATATACAATAGAGATACTCAATAGCAATTAAGTATGATCGATTGTATGGCTATGTGTAATGATGTGGAAAATATTTCCTTTACGAATTGCTCCTTTGCATTCAAAGCTCAGATTTATAAATCATCGTTAAATAGGCATTAGAGGCATTACTTTATAGTTTATTATTAATTAATACTTTAGCTACCTATTATCCATAAGTTTTGATCTTTATCTCTGATATCAATTTTTACAGTATCGAAAAATAAGATCTTGTACCAAACTACTGAAAATTAGAATCTAATAGAAATTAATTAAGTTATCAAAGTAAATTAATCAGTTATTAAGTACTTCACTGCCAGAAGTAAGACATTATAGTCGCAAAATCGAAGAGTACTTTCTTGATTATTCTGATTATCGAATCTCAAAATGTATTCTACTTTCATCAATATATCTTGTTAGTATAAATCTGCCATCATAAGTTCATGTAATTCATATAATTCCATGTAATGGTTAAAGTTTAGGGAAATGTATTTATGATCAATCAAAACTATCTTGTACATGATCTTGTAAAGTGCAAATTCTATTCGTAACCGATAATTTAGAACAGCCGTGGCTTCTTGCGCAACTGCACTACTCAAGTATTTTTATAATAATGGTGCAGACAAGCGTTCGGATATTCTGTCAAAAGTGAACTTGATAAGAATTATAAAAGAAAGTATCTGTCAGATAAATGTTGGGTTTCGATTATTAACTTATATAGAAAAAGGCTTATATACCAACACTGACACATGGTAATGCAATTTGAATCTACTATTATATCTTTAGAACTGAAACACTATCAATTCTCCATTACCTACTTTCACGTATAAATCAATAATGGAAATTTTCTGGTCCTTTAAATTCAAATCTAATAAACCAATTCTAACGACTGCGTGGGAGTCGCATCACTTTCATTTATATATTTATTAGTCTGTATTTATAAGTGTGAATGACTGTTTTATAACTCTATCATTTTTTATTTCTTACTTCTCTAGAAACAAACAGCTGTAATTTTTTAATGTATGTAGATGTGTTTTTCGAAATAAAATAGTATCTATAATTTTTTTCTCCTTTACGATATTCCCCCACCCGCCTTTTTTTTATACATGATGCACTCATGCACGTGTTTGAAGAATATCGAGGAACAATTAAGCGAATTTATTAAGCGAGTATTATTAATTAAACAAATTCGCAGGAATAATTGAAAGTATTTACAATTTTATTTTATTTTACATGTGAAATCATCGTGAATGTCTTCTGCGGATGAATGACTAATTTCTGAATCATAAATCACATAATTAAAAAAGAAATATAGCCTTATCTTAAAAAAGTCCAAGGTTATCCAGTCCTGCATCAACAACATGAGATCACTGATTATAAAGAGTAACAAAAATTATTTAATTGTTCAAATTTCTGTGCATTATGTGTATCAGTACACTAAAAATTCATAAAAACTAAAGAAAGCGACTTTTTGTAATATAATTACAAATTTCAATCATATCGTAAAACATTCTCGCTTCAATTATTCTAATGAATTGAATGATTTTCAATAGATTTCATAAACATAAAATTATTGTCAAAGGCGCAGGCATGACGTTTTAATATAAAATTAATGAAAACTATAATACTGCAAATAATATAAGAGGAGATAAAGTAATTTTTTTTTTAAATAAATTTTTATCGAATAAACAGAATTTCTGGAAATGAAATGGGATTTCCGTTGTTGACATGCATATCTCATAAATCCGCGCGTAAATCTTAGAATTGTGAAGAAATCTTGAGAATAACAAGTTGACCTCCGAACACTTTTAACATATGAATTATCTGCAGAACATCGTTCAGTAGTGGATGGATATTCTTTCTGTCAACATGTCGAATTGGATTCTGGGCGTTTTACTAATTTCGGCCTTAAGTGCCACTTCATGTTTTGCGCAAGGTGTAAAAGGAGGATACCATGCTCCACCATCTGAGAGTTTAGTTTCCTTTCCTGCTAAAGAAAGTGGCACATGTTACAAAAGAGTTCCGTAAGTTGTAATTTTTCTTAAAATTAAATTAACAAAAAAAATAAAATAGTTTCATGAGAACCATATACAATTTCTTATTTGAAGCCTTAAAATACAAACAATTTACACTGAAGGAAATTTTACAACTTTAAATTGAACGAGTTCGTAGTTTTATTACTCATGTTTATCAAATTAGCACTAATTGAGTATCGAGAACTAATCTGAATTAATGTGTCACTATTTTAATCTAAGTGCTGTTATAGTAACGCTAGTTGACTAATTAAAATAATTGATAAGCGGAAATGTTTATTATAATGAAAATTCCTTTATCGCGAGCAAATCATTTTGGATATTCTGGATATTTTGGACATTTCTGCATTAACTTGTATAATAAATTTAATTGGACTTCAAATGTACTGACTGCTGATGTTAAGAAAGCAGCTAATAAAAATTTATTCGATGACATCAGTTGAATAAGTGCCCTTTCTATCTGTATAAGAGAGATAAGCGTTGATTATGTCGTTATTAAATCGTTATTAAGTCTACGAAGTAAAAAGTTTCGAAATCATTTGACATAGTGACCTGATTTCAGAAAGCATTAATCCCTCCTTGTTTCTAATGCAGGTACACCCAAGCTTTGGCAGCTAATATATCAAACGGACATGTTCAGGTTGTGCCTGGTACGCAGACTTCGCATCAGGGTGTTAAATCAGTGAGTGTCTCAATCTCATAAGCTCTCAATAATTATCCTCGTAGAATGTTAAAGGGAGATATCATCTTTGAAAATCTCTGCAATTTTTTGAAATTGTGTGCATTAATCTTTAAATTCATTCCAGAAAATGTATTATCGTTTTTTACACTCTCATTTTCTTCTAGGGTGGTCTCAGTTTGATAACAATAATAGACTGCTGTGACGGATTCGTTCGTAATAGAGACACCGGAGAATGCGAAACTCACTGTGAAGAGGGTTGTTTCGGAGGAGTCTGTTCTGGACCAAACATCTGCACGTGCGATACAGGCTATGCTGCCAGTGAAGGAATATGCAGGCCTGTATGTAACAGGCCTTGCCCATTTAATTCAGTCTGCCATTTGCCTGACGAATGCAAATGTAACATTGGGTATGAGAAACAGGATGAAGAATGTAAGCCCGTATGTCCTGGCGGTTGCATAAATGGCGATTGTATCGAACCCGGAGTATGTCAATGTAAAAGTGGCTTTAAACTCAACGATGCCGTCCAAGAATGTATTCCTGTATGCGAAGGAGGATGTCCTAATGGAGATTGTGCGGGTCCAGGATTTTGTCGATGTTATCCTGGGTGAGAACCATTTACTGTCGTCATATCATGTAAAACATTTTCTGAGCTATAAAATGTATGGTTTAAAAATTGCAGGTACCAAAATCCACCAGGAGATCTTGAGTCTTGTGAACCCCAGTGTCCGAAAGGTTGTTATGGTGGCAAATGCTTAGTCCCTGGATTATGTCAATGTGCAGAAGGATTTTCACTCGACTCGACCTATACTTGTGTACCAGCCAGACCCAGAGATGAGGTCTTCATCTCTGGCAACTCTTACAATCAGGAACATGGTCATAAAGTTACTGCACTTGATCAACAGAGTGGAAACTATGGTCAACATTCTGGAAGTCATGGACAGCACTCTGGTACTTATGATCAACAATCTGGAAACTATGATCAACAATCAGGAAGGTATGATCATCAATCAGGAAGCTATGGTCAACAATCAGGAAGCTATGGTCAACAATCAGGAAGCTATGGTCAACAATCAGGAACTTATAATCAACAATCTGGATCTTATAATCAACCATCCGGAACTTATGATCAGCGACCTGGAAGATATGGTCAACAAGGACGGCCATTTGGGCAAGTTATCCCAAATCAAGAAGTCGATGCTGGTCAACAAACTACTTTAGAAGTTGACAATTTACAAGCTAGTTCTTGTGAAAAACAGTGCGTAAATGGGGAATGCTCGAGGAATGAATGCATCTGTAATAGAGGATACATGCTCGACCAAACCGACATAACTGGAACCAGGTGTCTTCCTATTTGCTATGGAGGATGCAGAAATGGTATATGTAGTGCTCCAAACACCTGCCTGTGCAATCCTGGTTACACGAAAGATCGAAGCGTGAAAGGAAGGCAAATCTGTATTCCCGATTCACGCTAATTTTCTACTTTTTAGATTATTATTATTAATCACCTGTCTTAACTTATGATTCACTATATAAAGACTTTAAAATCAAAAAATCTAATTATCCTCATGTACCTTATGATCCTGTAAGAAAATATTAAAATTGTACAAAGATGGATTCTATTCAGGAATGTGTTTGTTGAAGTATATAATTATTAGTCAAGTACATAATTCCCCTTGTGCTTATGTCCACCCAGAAGTTTAATGATACCATACATCCTGTGATAAGAAAATATTGCAGGAATGATGGAAACAAGAGTGCGCATATCTATTCGGAATTCAGTCATTGAAAGTTTATTAAGAAATGCAGATCGTGCGTTAACTAGAGATGGAACTTGTCATAATTACAACTTTAATTCTTGCTACAGTAACCAAATTTAGTAATAGTTTATTAAGTTACAGCGATCCAAATTCATTTTGTGAACATTTAATTAGGTACGTACCTTGAATACTTATTGACATGTTTCTATTTATATTTTAACTGAACATATTAAGAGATGATACCAATTAATATTTGGAACTTTGCAATTTTATTTATACGATTTTCTTAATATTTATTTTTCATAAATTTTCATTAAAAATACAACTTAAGGAAACATTTTCTTAGTTTAAATTGAAATTCAAACCTTTCCTTAATTTCCGATTTTATCAAAGAGTGTTTTCAGTCTATTTCAGACTGAGAATTCTTCCACTATTATTTTTTCCGGTTAGCTGTACGAGAAGATAAAATCCTGACCGCAATGTAAAAAAAAACATCAGGCAACTTATTCCTCTATTTATCACCAGACGAAAATCCCTGTCTTAAAACTAAATTAATAGATATTAATAGAATTAATAGATCGAAATTTTATATGATTTATAATTTTGTAGTAGATTTTCTAAACTATTTATTTCAGCGTTCAAGTATCGAAATTAGTGCCATACACAGAAACATATAAAAAAAGAGTGTTTGGAGTATTCCACAGAACGAAAACTCGAACAAACTACAAAATACAGGTGCGTTTATGATTCATTTTGAACAAGAAATTATTTTCTCCTTCTCAATAATTCTTTTGCATCTAGAAATAAATTAATTTTTCTCACAGTATCATACAACTTGGCGTACGAATGTAAAATGTTGTTCAGGATACATTGAAGTCAATTCAAACTGCCTGCCACTGTGCCATGATGGTTGTCAAAATGGAGTTTGTTACAAGCCAAACGAATGTCGATGTAATTTTGGTTACACTAAGGATAAAGATCATAGCAATCGTTGTGTGCCAGTTTGCGAAAATGAATGTATCCATGGTACATGCATCAACCCGAATATTTGTGCCTGCAATTCAGGATATTCTATGTCATCCGATGGTTTTACTTGCACACCAAAATGCAATTCTTGTCCAGAAAATTCTATCTGTACTGCTCCTAATATTTGCACATGTGTCTCCAATTACAAAATGGAGTCACTAAATAATGGCTCAAAATTGATATGTTCACCAATTTGTGAGAGACCTTGTGTCAATAGCAATTGTGTCGCTCCAGATGTTTGTCAATGTATAGAAGGATACGAAAATTTGGATGCGGATGCATTTCATTGCACTCCAAAGTGCAGTTTACCATGTAATTTTGGAACATGTACTGCACCTGAGGTGTGCACATGCAGTCACGGATATAGTCGATCTTGGAACGATTCTAGATGTCAGCCAATTTGTAATCAAGATTGCATTAATGGGGTATTTATTTATATTAATCGATTTCAGGTCTTTCCAGCAGAAAATACTAGCAAAAAGTTTAATTTTTAACCATGAAATATAATTAAATGTAGATTTACTGATTTCTGTAATAACAGATTTGCATTGCACCCAATATATGTTCCTGTCCTGAGGGATATGGTTTTATAGATGATTCCGATTCCATTTGCGAACCAATTTGCGAATCCCCATGCAAAAATGGTCGTTGTACTGCGCCACAAATTTGTACTTGTGACGATGGATATAAAATCAAGAATGAGTCAGAATGTGAACCCATATGTACCCAGCCATGTTACAATGGGGTTGGTAAAAAAAACTTCTATGTGTAATATTAGTAAAAGAGATTAGAGCGTGAATCTATTCTTAAAATTTTAGGAGTGTACAGCTCCTGAATATTGCAGTTGTTTCAATGGATACGAAAAAACTGACAACTTAACGAATCTTTGTGAACCAGTCTGCAATAGAACATGTGAGAATGGTCGTTGCACTGCACCGGAAGTTTGCACTTGCAACGAAGGATATCTGATGAATAATGAGTCCAATTGCGAGCCTATTTGTACACAAGGTTGCCAGAATGGGGTGTGTAAAAAATTGCGCAATTGCTTAACCAGGGTGTCCACTCAAATCCAGAAAAAAAATTACAGTTTCCCAGATGAGTAGATACCCTGATACCCTGTTAATTACAAAAAAGATACCTTAAAAGTTTATTTCTCGATTTTCAGGTATGTACAGCTCCTGAGTATTGTACTTGTTTCGATAAATACTATAAAACCAACTATACCAATCTCTGTGAACTAGTATGCAATGAAGGATTCGAGAAAAAGTTTGATGAATGTTTTCCCCAATGCGAATGTATCCATGGATCTTGTAGTGGAAAAAATCGAACTTGTGTTTGTGAGGATGGTTACGAATTATTGGGGGTTGAAAATTCGACAATTTGTGTACCTGTATGTGACCAAGGTTGTGTGAATGCAGAGTGCATTTCACCCAACGTATGTAAATGTCACGATAACTACTTGATGAATAATGACACAGATAACAATAACACTTGTGTTAGTGTATGTGGCGTGGAATGTGTCCACGGATTATGTCTTCCGGAAGAAAAAGCATGCAGTTGCTTTTATGGCTGGACCGGAAGAAGCTGTGAAGTGGCTCTTAAATGTGCAACTCTTTTTGATGAAAGTAAAATTAATGGCGACATATTTACTAGGTGAGAAATCTTTCATTTTTGTTAGCAATACTATCCACTCAAGATAATATTCAAAGCTGTTGTTGTTTATTTTTATTTACTGTTATCTGTGATCTCAGTTCTGGAAATGAAACAAAAAATACAACAAATATGGAACCTCAATGGAATGGTCCCATCTGTGAGGAACATTGTTTTCCAACTGATGCAAATCACACAGAATGTTTTAATAACTCAATGATGAGCCCAAATTCTACAGCAGTCGTATGTTTCTTAAATTTGGGTATGTATTTTGTATAAGGTTCATGAATACACAGTAATATTTGTGTATTTTATTCCAAGGGCTTTATTTTGACAGATTTAGATTGCAATTCTGTGAGTTTACAAGCCAGCAGGACTAAAAGTGTCTCAATTATATGGTCCAGAATAATGCAGACAATGTACGGAGTAATACCAGTAACAATTGCACTCCTAGTATTTTTCGTTGTAAGACACAAAAGAAAAAAAAAGTCAATAGGTAATTAGCTTTAAATACGAGTTATTTTATTATAGCGTTCTATATAATTTATTATATTTTGTAAATGAAATATTATTTGTAGCAGTCGTTCGCTCAGAATCATTTCGAAATCAAGATGCAACTGATTGCCTCATTGAAGAAGAGGGAATAGCTTTATGAATCATGAAACTGTAATTTATTGTTTACATTATGCTAGGATAAATTTAGTACACCCACTAAATGGATCTATCGTACTTTATTATGTATTAATTAAAATTAAAGACTATAATCAATATTACGTTTAAAATTTTAGACCTAAAACTTCCTTCCAAACCGATTTTCAAAATTGTTTTCACCATCCTCAACAGAAACTGAATACCTTCTTTCAAATATAATACATAAGTTTGTCAACAGCGAGATTACTGAAATCGTCGGAATCCGTTTCCGAGTACACCATTTCCTTTAATCCCCATCCCAATCTTTCTTACACTATGTGGCGCATTTTACTACCCCTCCACCCGACAAAAAAAAGCAAAAACAAAAAAACAGGGGCTTACTCTCCTCGTCGTGCGAAGGCGCTGATCGTCGAGAATGAAAGAGCGCATTTTGTATTGCGCAGGCTGGGTTTAAACCCTGTGTGGGGTGGGGGTTGGTGGGGGTAAGATGTCGATGCGCCGCCGGTGGCCGGTTTCGGGGGTTGACTCGCGCCGTGGGGGCGATGAGCGCACTTCTTGTCGCCCTGAGACTGACCTGCTGCTGCTGCTGGCTGGCTTGCATCGTCTTCCTGATTCGCCCATCCTGCGGCCTGCCGGATCAGGAGCAGGTCCATCGTCAGCATCATCGTCGCGAACTTCGAGGACATGACGCATCTTCCCCGTTATCGGGCAACTTCAAAGTTCGGGAAGGCGAAGTCTATGACGACGACGACGTCCTCCCCGATGAGTTGGATGAGGATCTCCTCGAGGGAAACTTTACGTCAGGTACTTTTCTTTAAAAATCTCATTTATCAGTGAATAATGTTAACATCACGTCATCTAAAGTTATAATCAGTTTTATCGGTTTCACCAGTTAATGTAAAATTGTATAATTGACATTATTTACATCCCTTTCTATATTAGATGTTAAGTCGGATGTACAAAAACTGCAACGCATGTTGAAGTTGCCTTTGGAACAATAGAGTGGAAAAAAATGGTAAAATGATGCAGAGGGAAGAGCATTAACCTGGGATTTACGTTAGCGTGATTGGGTGTAAAAAGTGGGAGAACCTGATAGGATTATAATGAAAAATTGGTGAAAAGAGAATAAATATGTCATTTGCTGTTATCCTCCGGAGGTAGAAGTCGTATGCTCTAGTAAGGGAATCGATAAGGGTCCTCACCCTCGACCACTGCCGCGTGGTGTTTTGTTCATGGTAAGGAGAAATTAGTTTTTGAATTCATCTCGTTTAGAAATGAATTTTTAAGTTAATTTTCAAATAAAACTTTCTGGATAAAAAATTCATTTAATTATTCGCAACCTTATTTGGAAAGGAGGCGGACTCTTTAATATTTAATATTTCTGGGAACAAAGTATTATATTCTCTCTGGTCATTTTCTTTTAATTCTCTGGTCAGTTCTTTTAATTCGTATTATATATCTCTCTGGTTTGAATCTGGTTGGGTCCACGTGAATTTGACAGAAAATAATCTACACAAATTAAAATTTCCGTATTTCCTCTATTATTACTGAAATGAATTAAGATATAAATAAAATTGTAGATTCATAGCATTTAAAACTTTTAGCAACCTTATATTCGACAAATATTCCTAAGCATTTCTGTAGTTTGAATTCTCCCGTTTATAAATACATTAGATTAGTTGATTAGTCTCAGAAATCTAAGATCTTTCAAGGACGAGAAAACTATGTCGATCAATGTAAAAGCAGATAAGGTCCTATATCTCTATAAGACAAAAGACTCTTCTTGAAACTTACCCTTTAATCGTTTTAACAAAACTAATTAAACATTACTTTCATAATTTCAATTCCATTCACATAATAGGAAAAGTCCGGACTTTCCATATATCAAACGCAGAACCCAAAGCACAAGGGAATTGAAAGCTACCATTTATTTTGTTCTCCATCCAATAGGATTTACTCGTATACTGGAAAATTCCAGTTAAAAGAGTCAATATTAGATTCATGGAATATTTCGTTCAGGATTTTACATATATAAATAATTAATTATTTATTACAAAAAAAAAATGCTTAGTAATATCCCACAAAACATTAGCACTTCTAATCTAGCAAAATTGGTGAGAAACGTCGATATTTGGGTACTTGCCAAGAATAGAGTTGCCTATCAAACTCTAATATACTGCAGCAACATGACAATTTGATATCGTATTATTTCAGCACCATAAATAAATACAAATGTTTATTTTCCTGTTGAATTTAGTAAAGTAATTTATATTATTACTACAATAAGAAATTAATTAATTTTTAATTATATATGTCAATAATATTTAGTACAAAATCATAAATTTATTGGTTCGGTTATAAATAATTAATTAATAAGAAGCATGTATTTCACTATTCATAAAATGCAGTGGACTGCATTTGCCTTTATTGCAGCTTTAATGCAGTTTGTGTAAAATTATCGATCTAACTGTTAAGGCTTTTCTGTAACGAAAAGAGCTTCTGATGGGTTCGCCAGAACCTCGGACAGGTAGATAATTTGATATGGTTCCGCCACAAAATGCTCTTTTCATCGACCCTCTATAAACCCTGAATCGAAACCAATTTCATTAAAAGCCATCAATAGTAGCTTTCACGAAATCTCAAAAATCCACTCTATAGTATGGAAAATTCAACAAGCACATTTCCATACAAAATTTTAACTGATATAATTTAATCATAGTTTTCCTTTTATATCAACACATTTAAATAAAAATATATAAAGTCACTTTGTCAAGCCCCGAGTCAAATATTTACGTTCAATAAAAAAAAACGCGATAATAAATAAATGTTATCTTTTTGCCTTGTAACAATGTTTTGAAATGATCTCTTGTAATCTAAGTGGTGCGCACATTGTTAAGCGTAACCCACTTAGCAAGCTTTAGTCTGGGAGGATCCATAGATCAATATGCTCTTGAATGAGTTGTTTTACAAGTACACTTGAACATATAAACGCACGTGTCTCGATATACCTGGAAAATAGGAGTTGCCTTCCAGAGCAAAACACGTGCAGAAGAGCTTCAGCAATAGCTTATTGATTTTAATTAATGCAACTTGGACCACATACTGTATCATACTATTAAACTAGAGTCTATCACAAGAGGGAGGCTTCCTAAGATATCGCCTCGGAATCGAGAACGGTTCTTATTTCCGCGCCGAGCTTGAATAGTGCTTCTTCACCTCTCATTGGTACTACTACCAACCCCACAAGTCTCTTGAACTGTTGGCACGTTATTCCAATATCTCGCCCTTTCTTATGTCTGCAAAATGGCAAAGTTCATTTTTTCTAGAAATAACATTTTTATTTCACCACCCAGATATAATTTGAGTAAATTTGAGTTTCTAAACGGACAATTTCTAAATTGAATCGCTTTAATAAAGAGTAGATTCTTGTCTTTTTGAGTCCTTATAAAATTATTCGAAAAATAAACTATTTCTGACTAAGAAGGCTTTTTCTACTGAATAGTTAATTGAGGTACCTAAGTTGAATGAAATCGCTTAGTGTCGCAAGAATTAAAAGTACCCTGCCTGACTATATGTGCCTTTTTCACTGAACCGACAATTACGAGTGAAAAGTGGAACAATGTAGTCAGACAGAGGTATAAAAAGATTTCAGGGGTTCCCGCGAAAATGTACTCTTTTACAATTTTAACAGTCTGACCATAAGTACTTTTTTCACTGAAGTGAAAGTGGACGGATATAGTCAGACTGGGGTAAAAGTTACTTTAGTCGATAGAATATGAATTTCCTACGAAAATATACCGTGTTTGACTAAAAAAATATTTTATTATAAATTTCGTTCGAACAGTTTAAGTAGAAATGGAATGTTAAAATCAGACCAATTTTTTAATGTTATTGTGTTCCATTTTTTCTATAGAATAAACAGCGTCATTCTAAAATTTAATGTAATAAAAATCTACTAAAAAATAGTATAGGAATCTATATATTGTCTGACCGAAGTAGGTTTTTCTACTGAAAGGAAACCGTAAATTTTCATTTATGCAGTGTAGAAGTCAGGGTGGAAGTCTGAGTTATATTGAACTTTCTCCGAGAAAACGAGTCCAAAGAACATTCTCTTATTATACACAAATGCAATTTATTACATGGTCTTAATATTATGTTTAAATAAAACAAAAAAACTAATTTTCTCTTCTACAAACATTTTTTGTTAATTAACTCTGCTCGATATATTGCAGTAACGCCACTTATTTTTTAATAATCCTTTTCCTCTGAGAATTAAATTTTTGATTACTGACGTCAAAGGTATAGGTATAATATAAAAGGGTAAATTATCCATTTAGTGAATTTAAATAACGGTCATTAAATACGTAATTGCAACTCGTATCGCGTTAGCTTAAATATATTCCATTTCTGATTTTAAAATAGAAACGCTTTTAAATTCGTGACACCAGGTGTCAGATTATTACAATTTCAGTTTTTATAACTGCCATTTTTAATTGAACAGGTCAATTAAAATTGCAGTACAACCAAGTTTTAATGTCACTGCAATAAAGAATTTTTGTTTATTAAATTATCATTGGATAAATAACACATATAATTGATTAATCCTTCCTGTCAGACACGATTTTTTTATTTTTAACAGTTCTATGTCTATGTCGAAATTTTTTCAGGTAATGGCCAATATCTGGGCTCAAAATGTAACCTCTCATGCAATCCACTATTACAACACGTCTTCTGCGACTCCATCACTGGGAAGTGTGAGTGCGATAAACTTTACCCTGTGCGCCTCGGGCCTACCAAGGGATGTGCCAAACGTAAGTTCATTACAATGCTAATATCTTTCATTTTATCAAAAATATATCTCTTTAGCCACATCTTAATAGTCACATAAAAGGTTTAACATTTTCAAGTATTTTGAAGAATAATTTTAATTTTTAGCGAAAAAACTCGGTGAACAATGTTTTTATCGTGCAACCTGTATATTCACGGATCAGCATGCAACGTGCACTCAAATCAAACACAACGCAGTCTGTGATTGCGAGGAAGGTTATCATCGGGTCACCTTGTCGAGACCTAACAAAAAAGTCTTCTGTGCTGAAGGTACGTCACTGTTATGAATAATCACTTTCCACCTAGAGCAAGATATTGAAGTCTAGCCCTTTACAAGTAAAATGCAAACATTTAACTTCTACTCCCCATGTATAAATGAAGAATTGTGCACCCTAAGGGAATTGTGATGCTTTAGAAAGCTATTGAAAAAAGTAATCTCTAGGTCAAAAATATTCACTGCTCACTTTCTGTTTTATTGTTAGCAACAATTTCTTTCCCCCTATTCTTTTAAACCGACTTTTAATTGATATTGATTAAAACAAAGAATTAGAAACTCTATTTTCTTTAATGAAAACATCCCAACTTTATCAAGGCCTAGCAGACCGCATAATGTCGATTAAACACACTGAGTGGGAGTAAAATAGAATAGGAAGGCGTTGTTGTACGTAGTGCGCTCTATATTTATGCATTCTATCATTTCTGTACACACTTCATGCATCAAACGAGCAAATAGCATTGTGACCGAGTAACTATCATGTATGCCTTATACTAGATTAACCATCATGACTATAAATTCATTACACAAGATCATTGTAAAACGAGAATGGAAAATAAAACTGTATAGGTAGGTATATTTTTAGACATGTTCTATAAAGGTTTGCAACATACTCTATACACAGTTTCTTTTATATACCCTTATTTATTAGTTGATACTTTCATCTTAATTTGACTCCAGATTTGTCTTTCAGTCATGAGAAGTGATAGAATCATGGAAAGGAATTTCCTAGTTTAGAATTTCAAGATATCTTAAGGGATTATATTTTATTTTCAGGATTTTCCAAATGAACTGTTTTTATTCGTCTGCTCATGTATGTTTAGCTCTTACTCTACACCTTTTTATTATAATTTCAGTAAAATAAAATTCCAACTTTCTTCTAGATTTGGTGCTGATAAAGACAGATATTCCGACACTTCTCGGCATTGCATCAGGCCTCGCTGTATTCACAGGTTTAATATGCTTCGTATTGAAGCTATTCAGCTCAGCACGGTATACGAGACCAAGGCACTTCGCAAATGCGAATCATGCACCCCCGATGCTTTTTTCCGCTGATATGGGTAAGTAATGCAATACATATACGAATAGGGAATAGATGCTTTCAAGTTCTATCAGTGATTTTCCTCGCAAAGGAATAGTCAATTGAAAGAAAAAAATTACATTCCATTTATTGAAATTTACCTAAGCAGGAGTATCACTTAGAAAGTTCAAGATACACATTCCTGGTTATTTCCAGCGTTGCTAAAATTTTAATTAATAATGTTCATAATATTATCAATAATTATAATATGTCAATAATTTATACTTATGACAAAAACAAAAAAAGCATAAAAATTGCTTCTGTAAAAAAAATCTCTCAAAACTCTTGAATATCTTTTGATCAGATTCAGCTCGCAGTAGATAAAGACAGGCTTAGTCAGACACAGAGTCACGATATCCATATTGATGTGCATAATAATATGGATAATTGACCTCAACAAATCTGCAAAAATTCTATGTGGAATTGTACCTTACACAGGATATACAAATTCTGCTTTGAAATACTATGTTTTTATAATCCTAGCTTATTATTTGAATCAGTCGGGATTGCAGTGCGTAATGTTATTCAGAAATTCAATCACATTCCTGAAATATCAACGATACTAAAATCAATATAAAAACATATCTACAAGCTGCTTAAAAAACACGGAACTCTGAAAATAGATAGCATCTTCAATCTTCACAGAAATTCCAACGTCCTGTAGTCCCCAAAAATTCTTATCAGCATCTGCACCTCAATCCAACGTTATAAATTTTTTCCCACCTAGAAGATCGAAAGCTATAGTTTGCACTCAATCCAGAAAGTTGCACTAAACCCAGTGGAGTGAATTTTGGCCCAGGCAATCCTATGTTCGAATAACTTTATCGCTTTCCGAAAATCCTGTTAATTTCGAATGCTTTCCTCACTAGCTCGAAAATATCCTGCTTTCGAATCCTTTTTCTCGCTTGGATGAATCCTGCTAATCTCAATAATCCCTTCGCTTAAAGGTATCCCACTGGCACTTCACGATGGACGACCTTCTTCTCGATCCAGTCAGAGAAGCAGCGGTGGGACCTTGAACTTCACTAGAAGACCAAGCAGCGCCGGAAGTCGAGGACCTCTGGTTCCGGCATCAAGAGCAGGTGCGGCTCGAGCCGCCGCCATCTTGCTTATTTCGTGTCATCGGCAGTCCATCAAAGGCGGAAACAAGCACCGACGTGCCCTTAGCGACGTAGCTGAGGGATCGTCTGACGGCCTCGGTAGACGAACACGATCACTATTCTGTGCCTCTGTCTCTGTCTTTGTCTTTGCCACTTCCTCTGTGTCGCAAAAATTCGCCTATTGCGATACGGCACATAGAGGAGATTCTATCATGATGTCGCTGTCGATGTTGGTAGCCTTGTAGATTCGTTGTCTTGATATTCTTTTGCCATTACCTGATATCTATTATTCTTAATCTTCCCTGTGACATAGAATTTTAAAATTCCTGAGAACAAAAAATAAGTGAAGAAAACAAAAAAGTCTTTTAATTATCGGGGGGTTGAAATATTATCATAAAATCTTCTAAAATCAATAACTTTTTGGAACACCTTTTTAAATGTTCTTGAAATGTTTTTCGAATTTCATTGAATTCTTTTTTATCCTTAATTTGTTTTCAAACTCACTTTAAATCTTTGGAAATCGTTTTGAATTCCTTGGAAATTGAATGTGTTAATCTTCAAAAATCTTTGTGCAAGAATGTTCTCAAAAATGTTTTCCCTGAGAACTCTCTTTTTTAAAATCACTAGCTAAGAAACTTTTCTGAAATAAGTCTTAAATAATTTTTTATAGGATTCATCCGGCTATTTAATAGAGGAGGGCATCTCATATTTGTTTTCCTTCACCCAAAACTCTAAATCACTATCTCTTTAAAGAATTCAAGTCTAATATCGATTCTTTTTACAATAATCAGCAATATTCTTCTATTCGAAAACATCTTTCTCCTCTGCTTGCGAAAATGTTGTGAGCACTGTGATTTCCAAAGATCCCGCATGCTGGTGTCTTCAATACCTGTTCATCTTCAATACTTTTTCACCTTATACTAAATATTATGTTCAAAATAATATTTTAAAGTATAATATATACATAATACACTTATTTCTTTAATTATACAACAATTAATATTTTCATATAAGAAAACATCAGTTATTTTTCAGTATCCTTTATATTATTTATATTCCTCTCATCATGTCAAAAGTGTACTGAAATCAGTACTTAACTTTCCATTTGTGTATTTAAATATAGGTGACAGTTAAAATAAGCTTTTGAGTGACATTTAACATATTGTTTCAATGTGTAATGAACCCACGTAATACATATTGCAAAAGCAAGCGTGGGGTAAATAGGCTTCCTGAGTAATTTATATTTTTACTGTGTCAAGTACAGTCCATCCATTTTTCAATTTTTATACTGCTTTCATGAATCTATGCAATTTCTATTTATCGACAAACTTCCCACATCAAGATAACAATCCAACAATTGATCAATACCTCTTATTAAGTAGATTTTTCTGTTGTTATATTATTCTAAAATAATTATACTTATAAAGTATTAAACATTTATAGCAGAAATATTGAAATTACCAATTCAACACGTTAAATGTCTAATTATTAGAGATCTATATTTCAAATGAACAATTTCCTGTCTAGAATAAATTCCTCTCCACACATTCCAAAATGCGAATTATTTTTATATTAAATTAAAGTTTAAATTTCGATTTGAAACAATTGAATGTATTCTAAAAAGAATAATTATGGCCTCTCGGAATCGGAAGATTCTAAATTTGCAATGAATCGCGATAGATAAACGGTTTTTAAAATAAAGTTTAACGAGACAGCAAGATGGCAGCGGTTTTTCTACATAAATTATTTCTCAAAATCAGTCGAACGGTCCTGGTAAGATCTAGCTAGTGTTTTGTTCACTCGCTTTCTTGCTGCACAAACGCATGTAAAATCAGAAGTTTTACTAGTACATAGCTTAGAATAGTTGCTTCACATAGCTTTCTCACTTTCTGAGCCGTTTCTCAAGTCTTTAATCTTCACTTTTTTTCAGCGAATTTGAACTTAGATTAGTACGCTGTATAGATTTGCGATAAATCATTTCTAAATATTCAAAAATGTACGTAAATACACTTTTAAATACTTAAAAATTCTAGAAATATATGTAATGCCACATAGTCATTATCTAATAAAAATAAACGAAAATTAAATAAACAGGTCCAACATATATTTTTGAGCTGCATTGATGAATAATAACTATTGATGCGCCGCAATTACAAGCAGGCTTCTAGGCAGAGATTTTATAAAACTAGTCACATAACTTAGATCTAGTGCAAAAATAGTTTTTTAATTAATTCATATTTTTATTCTCAATTTAAGATCCAAATCACTTTATTTATATGAAAAAAGTTGTCACCATACTAGACCTATTAAATAATTCCACATTTATCCAATTTCTTCTTTTGTAACAATATTACTGAGCATGAATAAAATTACAAAATCACACCTTCGATTATTACTAGAGCTAATACTTTTCAATTATAGAAAAGGCTTTTCTTTTTAGAATAGAACTCTTTCTCCTGAAAGGATCAATCGTCGAATGTGTGACTTTTATCAACACCAGATAATAATCAAGAAATTTTTATTATATACCTCAGAGATCAAAGATTGAATTATGTCAAGTATAATTTGTCTGGCTCTAGGTTCTCGTCGTCCTAGCTTGGCCTCAGTGCACAGTACGACCTCGTCTGCAAGGAGTTACAGTGCTCGAAGACTCGAACGTGAGAGAAATGAAAAGGAACAAAGACAGGCTCTTCAAGAACTTAGGTTAACCAAACAAAGGGAACAACAACAGCAACAACAGCAACAAATTGCTCCCACGCCCAGTCCCAGGACTCCTCACTCCACTGACGAACTCTTGCCAGCAGTCGAAGAAGGGAAGGAGCTATTTTACAATGAGGTAATCAATTTTTTATTATACAATTTTTTATTACCATTTTTATTCATCATATTTTTAATTACCAACTAAGCCTCTCCCCTTCCCATTGCTAATTGACCCCTGCTCATTCCCAACCCTCTGACTACCCCCCCCCCCCTAATTAAAACTCCTACATTTCTTTTCATCAGTGTAGTGATTTTTATTGATTCAGTTTAAATTTTCTCCTATCCTAAAGAATTGTCAATGTGCGCAGCAAGTACCCACGACTTCCGGTACTTCGGGGACGGCCAGCGTAACAACGAGAGTTGCGGCAAAAGAAATCACACCTGCCACAGTAACGCCGCTGTTCGATAAAGACGTCACACCTTGTATGACAACTGACATCTTCAAATCATAGCCTATCGATAACAGCGAATCGAAAACATTCATGTAGCTTTTCAAGAAGAAAGGCTGAGTGGCAGGACACTAGGTACATAATATCATTCATTCAGTAATGGAGGAGTGAATAAATTGCGTTTAAAAATTAATGGACAATTGTCATAATATTATATTAACGTTCGCTGCAAACTTGCTCTAATCTGCACATTAATGCATGTGTAAAGAAGTATCGAGTCACTTTAATTATGAAACAAATTTAATAAGAAAAAACAAGTCTTTTTATTTTTCATATTTATTGTAATCGTGAAAATTAAACGAAAAATTGTTATTTATCTTGCAATTATCGAATTTACAGCAGCGAGCGCTGTAACGAATGAAGTGTAAAAAGCTAAGTAGATAAGTCGTAAATATAAAGCCGCGGTACGCCTAGTTTTATATTTTTCGATTTATAAAGGATGTGAATATGGTTTCTGTGATATTTCCAGGATTGGATGTATGAATGATTAGTTTTGAAGATTTCATAGGTTGCTTTTAGTTTTAGTTAATGAAGCTTACCTGAGCTTTTTTTTACACTTTAATTCCAAAAAAGCTCGAAATTACTTTACAATATTAATTTAACGTCGACAATAAAATTAATCAAATTCGAGGGAATTTATTGCTAAATTAGAAGTGCACCTAATTTCTTTTACTCAACTATAATTAATATGCTTCCTAAGTAAGTTACGCTACTGAATAGCCTCATTTCTTCAATTTTTTTGAAACTTAAAGTCACATAATCTTAAATCTCGCCATGATTTAGGATAAAAATATTCTGATACATAATATTGAATTATGCAAAATATATAATTTATCTTTCAAGGTGTAAATTTCTAAGGCCGTTTCCAAGAGATGGAACTGCAAACTCGATACGTGTTGCACAATTATTATTTCGTACAAGTTGAATTATCGCTCAGCTAAATATTAAAAAAAAAATAAGGTGTTTTCAACGAATGACAGAATCGTGTCACGAAGCGGTATATTTTGCCCTTTTTAAATTACGAAATGTATGAACGAAAGTGCTGAATGGATCTAGAGGCTCGAAGTCCGGCGATTAAATTTTTTCCGCTCTCCAGCGCGTGAAGCCGCGGTTATAATATACTATCAATATACATGTCGTGTTCCATTCAATATAGTTTTCTGCGATATTGATTATTGCTCAACCTCGCCTTTCTCGATTTCCTTCCTTCCTGCTCTGCAAATAGAAAAAAATGATGTATTTATTCCAGAAATTCACATTTATATTAATGTATATTATATCTCATTTATATACTTTGACATTTACGATTTATTAGTTTAATAATTAATAATGAATTATTAATATAGGTTTGAGTCTCGATTAGAGGTCAAATCTTATCTTGAAAGTTTGAAAGCATATTCTATTAAAATGTTATTGAAGTTTTTAAAGCTATTACTGGAGGAACTACAATTAAGTCATTCCGATAAACGTCCTACTTCATCCTTCCTAACTGAGCAATCGAATACAAAATTTAATATGTATAACTATATTGAGAAGTGGAACATGAATTATAAAAGACCTGTTTGATTTAATATAGAAGATAAGTCTGCAAATATGGAAACCCCATTGAACCTATCCTGGCATACAATTTTCGCCCTCTCTAGTCAGTTCTATTTGCCAATATGTGCCTATACTGGTATCGAACATGCTTGTTTCATTTTTTATAATGATATATTCCTAATTCGTTTTTAATCCTACACTGAGAGAAAATAATATAGAATTTAAAAAACCTGATACATAAAAAATTCAGTGGGAAACATTCTTCTTCTTCTTCTTCTTCTTTTTCTTCTTATTATTATTATTATGATTATTATTATTATACAAATTATTTTTCCAACAAAATATTTGCCGGCAAGTTTATTCTCTCAGTGCCAGGTATATATACTTTGATATGCACTTTATTCTCCACTTCACTTGGTACTACATTTTTCTAATTGTTATTTATGTTTAAACTGAGGTACAACTTTTAACTTCATTTCCAAAAATTGATTCCCTTATTCCAATGACTGACTCATTCATTAATGACAATTGCACCTCAGACCATGAAAAAAATGCACTTCCGGCAACCAACTTTTGTTCAATGAATGTGAAAAAGAATTTTTTATACATATCAATGTAAGTCATTCCTTGTAGCATCTTTTTATATAGTGATTTTTACCTATACAAAAGTTAAATTAATATTGTTAATCGTAACGAGGATAAAGTTTAATATATTGCAAAGAAAGCAAGATAGTGAATGTATTCCATATTTGAAGACTCCGATAGAAATAATAATTATAAGCAACTACGAAATATGGTTGTAAAATTGATTGATCCAGAGTCGACTCAACCGTAAAATTATATAATAATAAGTGGCATTAAATAAAAATTAAGACATAAAAGTTTAAAGACAAATGCATCCTGTGCATATTAAAAATAAGTATTTCGCACAGCATTCCTCAATCACCAGTTACGAAATATCACTGTACTTGAAGAAAAAATATTAATAATCATTATTAGAGTTTATCAATATCGATAACGACTTAATATTTATTGGTTAAAATAAAATTTATATTAAATCAAAAAAATACCATTTTTTAGTTAGAGAAAGTGATACAGTCAAATTTCGAAACTGTAGGAGAGAACTTACAAAATTTTTATATTATATGTATATGTGTGCTTGCATTGGGCAGTACTTTATATAACTAAAAAGTGTAGACATTCATGAGCTTGAGTCGACTTTAACAGAATTTTATGGTAAATACTCAATTTTCAATCAGTGAATCGTGTATCGATTTCGTTTAACGCTGCAACGTGCGCTGCCTTTCTCAAAAAAGGGAAAATTACAAAGGTCGTACAATATATACTACAAGTTCGACCAATTCGCATGAACGTGTCGGTCGAACAACTATAATTATATATTGATACACATATATTATAAATAAACGCATAAAATAACCAAATAATATAGCAACGCCTTATAATCACGTATCTCCTTAAGGCGTCGATATATATTATTATGATTTATAAAATCAATGTACGATGTTATCGTTTTAACCCTTTTAAATGTTTACTGTACGATAAGTCATTGTAATATAGTCGTTGGGCAAATAAAGCTCGTTTTTCCTATATTTATAACTGTTTATTTCCTTCCATGGGCGGCGCTACCATGTTTTAAAATATCCTAAAAAATTTATATAAGGAATAGGATAAAAAAATAGAACAAAGCCCATATTAATCATCCATTATAAATGCATATATTCTTCATAAAAGTGTTATTAAACGCGAATTACAAAAAAATAAGTCAGTCGGGTGATTTAAAATTAGCTTAAGAAGAGTAATACACTTGAAATCACATTTATAAACTACATTCTAACAAAAACATTGTTTTCAATCAAATTTTTGGAATTCGAGTAATGATATAAGAAATTTAACTAAAAAAAAAAGTTTTTAAAAAATCCCTCGAATTTCCTGCAGAATATTAATATCAAAAATTTAATCAACTTCTTCAATGGTTGGTCCTCCACCTGGAGCACCGCCAGGAGCTCCACCAGGAGCACTTTGATAAAGTTTAGTAACAATAGGATTACAAACAGCTTCCAATTCTTTCTGTTGATGGTTAAATTCTTCTTTGTCGGCCAACTGATTAGCATCCAACCAAGCAATAACTTCGTTGCACTTTGAAATTACTTTCTCCTTATCACTCGGATCAATTTTATCTTTTATCTTCTCATCTTCAACGCTGGTCTTCATATTGAAACAATAAGACTCCAGAGCATTCTTAGCAGAAATCCTCTCCCTCTGTTCTTCATCTTCATTCTTGTATTTCTCAGCTTCGTTCACCATCCTCTCGATATCATCCTTAGACAACCTTCCCTTATCATTCGTAATCGTGATCTTATTTTCCTTTCCAGTTGACTTTTCAACAGCTGATACGTTGAGAATACCATTAGCATCAATATCGAAGGTCACCTCGATCTGGGGAACACCTCTAGGGGCTGGTGGAATTCCAATCAATTCAAATTTCCCCAAACTATTATTGTCCTTTGTCATTGCTCGTTCACCTTCATAAACTTGAATCAGGACACCTGGCTGATTATCTGAATAGGTTGTGAAAGTCTGAGTTTGCTTAGTAGGAATGGTTGTATTCCTTTTAATCAAAGTTGTCATGACCCCGCCAGCGGTTTCAATGCCAAGGGAGAGAGGTGTCACATCCAAAAGCAGAAGGTCCTGAACTTCCTCGGACTTATCTCCATGCAGAATAGCAGCCTGGACAGCTGCACCATAAGCCACAGCCTCATCAGGATTGATAGACTTGTTTAGTTCCTTTCCGTTGAAGAAATCTTGAAGAAGCTTCTGAATTTTCGGAATTCTTGTGGAACCTCCGACAAGAACGATGCTGTTGACATGGGCTTTGTCCATCTTCGCATCCCTCAAAGCCTTTTCTACAGGTTCAAGAGTACTTCGGAAAAGATCAGCACAGAGTTCTTCAAACCTTGCCCTTGTCATGGAAGTGTAGAAGTCGATTCCATCGAAAAGAGAATCGATTTCGATGCTCGCCTGAGTGGAGGAACTTAGAGTTCTCTTTGCTCTTTCGCAAGCAGTTCTCAATCTTCTTAAAGCTCTCTTATTAGCAGAGATGTCCTTCTTATATTTTCTTTGGAATTCTTGAGCAAAATGGGTAACCATTCGGTTGTCGAAATCCTCTCCACCGAGGTGAGTATCCCCAGCTGTAGATTTCACTTCGAAAATTCCATCTTCAATTGTCAGGATTGAGACATCGAAAGTTCCACCTCCAAGATCAAATATGAGGACGTTTTTCTCGCCAGAAGCCTTTTTATCGAGTCCGTAAGCAATTGCAGCAGCTGTAG
The DNA here is from genome assembly GCA_900474275.1 of Synergus japonicus. Taxonomy (NCBI): domain Eukaryota; kingdom Metazoa; phylum Arthropoda; class Insecta; order Hymenoptera; family Cynipidae; genus Synergus; species Synergus japonicus. The sequence continues at coordinate 108,759 of UCOH01000002.1, forward strand.
GTTCGTTTATTATCCGTAGAATGTTTAAACCGGCAATTGAACCAGCATCTTTTGTAGCCTGACGTTGTGAATCGTTGAAGTAGGCAGGCACAGTAATAACTGCATCAGAGATTTTCTTACCTAGGAAGGCCTCTGCTATTTCTCTCATTTTTACAAGAACCATTGAGGAAACTTCTTCGGGGAAGAAGGTCTTAGTTTCTCCTTTATATTGGACCTGGATTTTTGGTCTTCCATTGTCATTGGTGACGGTGAACGGCCAGTGCTTCATATCGCTTTGCACAGCTGGATCATCAAATCGACGGCCAATCAAGCGCTTTGCATCTGGAAATTAAAATAAAAAATAATGAGTCTCGAAAATCAAATGATTTTAAATCTGATTTCTTAAAACTAATTTGCCTTGAAAAATAGAGCAGTGTATCTACCCAAATTAAGAACGTTGGACCTAAGTGCTAAGCTTAAAATTCCATTCTCCATTATACTCAACGATAATTATAGATAAATATTTTTTGCCTAAAACGAAGAATTCAAAATCTAACTTTAAAATTGAATATTGTTTCATATTACTTATAAACTATTTGAATTAGATATTTTCTCGATGTGTACGCATAATTCTAGTTAAAAATTGATTAATCCTACAGAGGGAAAAAATTCCAAATTTAATATTTGTTAAGTAAAATAAAAAATATAAAAATATTTCAAAAATGTAATAATTCTATCTGTGTAAATTTTATATGCAGCTGTACATTGTCTTGAATCAAATGCATATTCTAAACTAATAAAGTGAATCATAAGGCTATTTTTAATCTAAGTATTCTGCCTGTACAGGCAGAGTCTTAAAATAAACTTTCCTACGCTAATTTTCGCATAGTGGGTGTCAACTCTGTGTATTATAAAGTTGATGTTAAAGTCAAAATAATTCACGAATTTATCAACAGGTTTTAAAAATTTTACATTCTTTTTTCTTTTTTGAAAATGCACTTACCAAAAATGGTATTGCTGGGATTCATAGCCACCTGATTTTTGGCTGCATCACCGATAAGTCTTTCAGTATCGGTAAAAGCAACATAACTTGGTGTTGTTCGATTTCCTTGGTCATTAGCGATAATCTCGACTTTTCCATGTTGAAAAACACCTACACACGAGTACGTGGTTCCCAAATCAATTCCAATCGCTGGTGCCTTTGCCATTTTTGTATTTTTCTACAAAAAAAAAATAATTTAAGTTTATATTTTTTATATATCTCAAGATTTAGATTATCAGTCAAATTATTAAAACAAATGAATGTATTAAATATTCATTTTTATTCGATGATTTTTAAATATGATAAATAGTGTACCAAATTAAATTTATTTAAAATAAAAATAATTCAAACTATAGGAGTTAAATTATTCATTATTTCTAGTAAGCATTGTTCCGTAATCTTCTACTTTATTAGCAAATAAAATTAATTTTAAACTGTAAACAAAGTTTTTATTTAAAAAAAAGCTTATTGATCGAAAACTCGAGAACCAGCAATTTTTATAATATATGCCTTCAGAAATCCAATGCGTAATAGGCGTAGTAACCTTGGGAATTGCGTTTCGAATTGTAATTCGCGTCCAAAGAGTACGTTTACAAACGTTTAACTTAAACTCAGTAAAAATAAAAAATATAATACCACACCAAATATATACATTATATCATCAATATCTGAAATTTAAATTTTTATTCGCGCCAGACTTTAATAATGAAATATTTTTTAATTGATTAAAGGAAAAAGACAATTTAAATTTAACTTACTTCTAGAAACCTCAATACAAAATAAACGTCTTCCAACGATTTTTCGCACTAATTGCACTTTTGTGTTTCTCTTTAGAAGTCTCACGAAATTCTGTCACCTCTTGCCGCTCCTCTGCTTTTTATATTTTGTATTTATCTAGAGAAAACTTCTCGAAGTTTCTACAAAGAACCAATCAGAAATTTTCAGCACGGCGACGTCGTCCAATGATTGAATAGCTTCAAATGAATCGAGAGGCGCGAATCGTCTGAAACGTCTAAATTGAATGTGAATTACGTATATCTATACCAAATTTTTCTATTATTAGAACTGCGCCTCAAGTTTCCTCATTGTTTACCTATTTTTTCCAATAAACTTTTTGTAGTACTCACTAAATCCCAAGGTATCAAACTCTTATAAAAATTCCATCCAATTATCCCAATCGGCAAAAAATTCGAGTTCAATGTTTAAAAAATGTCCTAAAAACATTTTATGAACGTATTTAGTTCGATGTAGGACGTTTTAGAACGTTTTATAAACGTTCTAGAAACATCTTCGGCTTTTATGTCGAAAGAACGTTTCTAGGACTTTCTAGAAAAGTTTTTCAATTTGATACCGAATGAGACAGTATAATGTATTGTATATTTATATATAAAAAAATTGATTGCAATAAAGAACAAACTTTTGCTTGTATTTATTTCGCTTTCTAAAAACGAAATATGTATTTAATTACAATATCACTCGATTCCTGATAGACAACATCGCAAGTAGAATAAATAAATGATTATACTCTCAAGGATTGTAAAAATATTCAAAAACTTACATCAATGTTTCACTTCATCGTATCACACAGGATTCTTAGGAACAAAATTCACACACTATTAAACAACTTTGTTGCAAATCCAGAGACACTAATAATTCCTAAAGTTTTTTAAAAGAACAATTTTCTCTTTGTCAGAATTTTCTGTGTAAGATTAAAAAACTGATTTTGATCCAAGATCGTAAGGTTATTGGATTCAAGTTTTCACCTTATAATTCAGTTTCCTCATTTTACTTAACAAATATCGTAATTAGATTTTTTTCGCTCTGTAATAGTATTCGTTTTTCAAATATAAGTATATGAACAAGACGTAAAACTGTTTAATTTTAATATTTTTAGCTTCAAACGAAGAATTCGAGGTCTAATCTAAAAATTTAATCGTTTCGTTTTAAAGAGTAGAAAAATATCTATTTATAGTATTTTTTAAGTAATATAAGATCGAATTTTTTATTAGAACTTGGATCCAACGCCCTTAGAAGGTTAGAAAACTGCCTCTATATAAAAAAAATCATTATTTACCCTATTATTTATTGTTTATAAAAACTGGTATTCCCTTTGATGTGCGTGACATGACAATTGTCCTCGGCTTCTTTTGTAATGAGCGGTTATGAGTACAAACAATTGGCGCTAATTTATGAATGATGTAGAATGGAGATTTGTCTTTTAGATTCTTAAAGTGACATGTATACTTTGGATGGATGCGACTTAAATATTAGAAAAGTAGGATTGGTAAAGCATTCCCATGGACGTCGTAGCAAAAAGTGTGAAACAAGACCACCAAGTTACAAATCCCAAAACGCCTCTGAAGACATCTACAGTAAAAATCTGAAATAAATTTGTTAAAAATTTAATCTTAAATAAATTAATTTTAGCCTCAAAAAAATGTGGAGGAAACTTACTTGCTTCAAGGAACTGATAGCAAGTTGTAGCTCTTGAGCACTTTGAGCGACAGTTTTCTCGCCTTCGGTTGAGATAATTGTTGATGGAAGAGGAGATTCGTCGATTGGACATTCTTCATACACAATTTCTTTATAAAGTCCCTCCCACGTGTAACCACCTAGTGTTTTGTACATTAATGTGAAGTACAAACACATTATCAAAGGTGCAATATACTGCAGTGAAACAACACAGAGGTAATAAAATACTGCTGCGATCTGAAAATAATGATTGGTATAAATATTTCCAGTTATCAGGAATCAGAATATATAGTTTAAAGAGTGAGAATTAAAGAACCTTTTTCTGTAATTCTATATTTGATATTCTACCGGCCTCCTTCTTCTGTACTTCTAGTCTTTGATTCGCAAGATTAAGATAAGATTGCAGGTACACTGGCATCAGTGCCAACTTCAGTAATACTACGACTATAATTGCTATTAATCTCATGCTATCAAAAGTTGAAGTACTCATTCTGAAATAAAAAATGTATTCTAGAGTTTCATTTCTATGATTTGTATAATAATATTAATTTTTCGAAATAATCTTACAATGGTGCAGTCATTCCACTGAATATTCTTTCAGTAAGATAGTCACGACTTATAGGTTTAAACCAGAGAGTTACTAATAAAAGTGGAGAAGCGTAGCTCAAGTTTGCGAAGAGCATTAATATCTTCTTATCCTTATAAGATCTAGAAATAAAAGTTGCAATTACATTTCGAGTTTGTAACTTAAACCCAACATTCTTAAAGGTAAAATTGACATTTACCTCAATGTATCCCAGTGCATTTTCGAGACCCTCAAGCCAGGGAAAGTGAAAAGTGATCCGAGGAATCCACACCAGACAGCAAGAACGAACTTTACAATGATTTTCGATGCTGGACCGCTAAAATGGAAATTGATTGAAGAAATGAGTTGGGGTAATAAAAGAATTCAGTTTAAATTGAAGAGAGAATACTTACGTTGAGCTCATCCCTTGCTTTTCCAAGAATATAGAAGCACTGTGATTGAAACTGGTGTAGGCTTTTTCCAAGCCAATTTCGAGTGTGTTTTCATCGATGATAAGAACCATCATTGCTACAAGAAGATATGCGAATCCTGTAACAATGCAGGTCGATCTTTCACCGATACTCTCTTCTCCTTTGAAGTATTGAACCCAAAGAGAGAGTAAAACCTTACTACATATTGCATCAGGAAAATATTTTTATGGAATTACAATTATGACAAAAACAGACAGTTGTTTTAGCAACATAAAAGGATACAATGCAAATCCCAGGACAAGAGAACACCACAGCATGCTAAGATTGATTTCGTCTTTAATTGGATACCAGCTGTTGTATATCTTGATTCAAAGAAACGAGAATAAGTTTTGTTAAAATTATAACAAAAGAAAGATGGGAAATTCAGCATTCTTTAGATAAAATAATGTAACTATAAATTGTTCACTTTATAACGATACTCACTTTTTAAATTGAATTGTGAGTACCGAGCGAAAAAATACATAGTTGTAATATTTTTCTCGTATAGTGGAAAGATTTAGTTTTGAAGTTAGAACTTAAATCCAAAACCCTTAGGGCACTTTACTTATTATTTATGTTAAGAAAGAAAAATAAATTTCATTAAATTCCTCATTGATACATAAGAATGTATACAATTGTAAAAAAATCACCTCTGTTAGTGTATAAACGACTCCAGCGTAAATTGAAAAATCCATGAGCCATACATAATCCATGTAAAATTTTAAATGCACAACATCTAGTGTTGACACTTTTGCACTTTCTAGAGTGATGTCCAAATTTCGAGGAACTTGAAATACATCCGCAACCTTACCATTTTCAGAATGTTTGCCCTTTTTTGGTTTTTCTTTTGCTATCCCTGCACGGGTTCTTAACTCTTGGTCCGTGGGATATAAAAAACGAGTCAATCTAAAATTAAATTTGCAATTGCAGTATTTTTAACTTCTCCGAAATGTACATTCTTCAAGAGGCTATTATAAAAAACCACAACCTCAAAATTCGATTTTTTCTTTTTACTTCAAGAAATATTATAATTAGATTCTTTTCATTCTATAGCGGTATTCTTTTCCTATTCAGAATAATGGCTATAGAGCGAAAAAATGTTTAACAACAATATTTGTTAAATAAAATGAAAAAATTGAATATTGAGGTTTGAACTTGAATTCAACGCTCTTAATCCTCAAAATTAATTTGATTAAAAGAGAAGGATATCATTAATCAACGTACCCAGTTGAACATAAAAGCCATCTAGCAAATGAGTAATGGGGACTTAATTTTTGAATTACGCTCACCATTACCAAAGTAATGACCAATTGTGCTCCTAGTAAAGCCTGGAATATTAAAAAAATGTAAACTTCTATACAAGTATTATGAATGAAAAATATTACAAAATAATTTGAAAATGGGTAAATAATATGTAAATAATTGCTTCCAATTTACGTAATAGATATATACTTTTCCAAAACGAAAATTTTGTTTTAAATCTAATATATTCTCTGTATTTGTCTCTAAATTAACTACAACAGTCAAAATTCAAAACAAAATAATTCTTTAAAATTTAAATTGAATATTCTTGTATTAGGTATGATTTTTTAATAAAGAATACTAAAAATTGATAGTACTTACCATGGTAAGTTAGAAACGTCGAAGAATTGTTTAAAAAGTCGAGCATGTACTGGTCCCCTAAACTTGATTAGATTAAATTTATGGTAAACAATAATTTCCCATAATGAATTTTATTATCTGTTTTAATAATATACATAGTTTACAGGTGCTATTTTTACTTTGTTAATTTTATAAATAGTATACATTCCAAAATGAGCTAGCAGCACATTCCTGTCCTGTCTGCTGATCATGTCTGATGTATTTCTGTCGTCTGCTGGATGTTTCAAAAGAATTTCTTCAGGTGGCGCTTTTTAAACAGGGCGCGAATATTTAAAATAGATGTATTTCAGATAAAATATATCTCTAATTTACGTATATAAACAATGTTTTAAATATCAATTTCCAAATGTCTCTTTCTACCCCGCGTGATCTAATTTGCTTTTTAAATTAATAGCTATATATTTATACATATACTATAGCAATTGTAAACCATAATTTATTTTTATAACGTTCTCTTAATACATACTGAATGTTATTTAGGGATTGAATACTATTATAAAAATATTGATGGGAAAATTGCTTAAGATTTTGAAAAGTACAATAAACTATTCAAATTTTTATTGAACGTCCAACATTAAATAAAAGAAAAAGTATTGTAAGAGATTTTAAAAAAACTTTAAATGATTTAAATGAATTTCAAGGAACTTCAAAAGGTTTCAAAGTACTTTAAGCGATTTTAAACGATTAAAAAAAATTTCATTACATACATATTAAATACTCGTCTTTAGAAGAAAAAGTTTATAATATAAAAATTGACTATACTTTAAATAAAAAAAGCTTTATTCGTGAAAAACGTATTATACATTCAGAAATGTATACTAACTGAAAAATACAATATGCGTGATTTATGTTTCGTGATATAATATTAAATGCTATTATTATATAATAGCAGTTTAGGTATTAGTGTTATTTTTTATAATTTGTATCGCATCATATCAATTTTTTAAATTTGAATTTGAATGAGATTCCCATTAGAGGATCTATAAACATTTCGATGTTGATTCTTGTTTTCTGATGATAAACTCAGTTCTGGGCTTTGTAGATCCTCGTGCAAACAATGTCATCCACCTTCATTATCTGTAAAAGCAAAAAATGTTATCTCAATTTTTTTTTGAATATCAGTACGTATAAAATGTTCTACAAAATATGTTTCTTTGTTCATGTATACTGTAATATTAAAATTTAAATTGAATTTAACTGTAAAATATCGTATTTATTATGTATGTCAAGGTCCAAAAGTTAAAAATAAAAGTATGTATAACGATAAGAATCGACTTTCATAATAAGAGAGCTTTATTACTCTAAATTACAATAGACACGACAGCAAAATGCGCTAATTGCCTGATTCATTAACTTCTGAAATTCCAGAGGTTCATAGATATTAATGAAATAATGAATATAACTGTTAAAATTTCTACGTTGCACTTATTTATACTTACTGCTTTCATTTCAGTTGGTGTGAATTCTCTTTCGATGATTGTCTCCTTATCTCCCTTCTGAATTTGCATCATTTTGTCACCATCCACAGTAATTACGGTCTTCACCTTTCGACCATCTGGAGTTTCTTCGTCAAATTCAACACCTGGTTTGAATTTGATTTCAGAGCTTTTGAAGGTGCTTGTTGTCTTCATTGTGTATTCGTCTCCGTCCAGAGTAACTTCAACAACTGGACTCACTGAGGCTCCCATTTTTCGGGTCACAATGCCAACACCTGAAAAGGACAATTAAAAAAAAAATTATAAGACTTGTTAATTAAGACCAGATAGACGAAGCACTTATTGTTAGAATTAGAAGAATTTTCTCACCGAGTGTTTTCATATACTCGTCAAATTTCTCGCTCGACTCGAGCTTATACTTTTTTCCTAAAAATCCTACCATTGTATATAAATACAGAAATGTTTACGATTTCAAATGAACTGATTGAGAGACTTCTCAAAGAATACTAAGGAGCTTCGTGAAACGACTGAGCAATTTATTCAGTGTTTTATCGTCCAAAGGATCGGCATGTCCTCGAGTAGTACTGATAAAATGGTATGTAGATGCGGGAAGTACGACAGAATGGGCAAACTTTGAAGTTTGACCCCACTCGGTTGAAAAATCTTGTTTTATTAATAAGTCCTAATGATGCGATATGTGAATACCAAGCTTATCAATATAGAAGACGCATTCTGATTGGTTTAGGAATTTATCACTGAGGAGGCAGGTCTTGGATATTTACACGTCAAATGACTGTATAATGTTTGCATACTATCTCAAGTTAGACGAAACATTTATCTGTTTATGTCTGTACTTGATAACATTAGCCGCCTATGATTTTGTATATAATAAACTGAAATATTTCAGGATGTTCGGCAAGATTCTTTATTTGATTTTACAGCTTGTCTTACAGTGGAAAAAATTGCAAAAGTACAAGTGATAAAAATTGTTATTGAGTTTTGAGATATGCCAATCAAGAACACGTGCTTCTTTACATTTTTTTTGCACAAAAATGAGTAATGCTTTCTCAGTGACTGGAATTTATGAACTTGTCAGTTTTACTGAAGTCATTGTAGTGTAACTTATTTTCGAGCATAAATTTTTTATGGAAATCATGTGCAATCATTGAGTCATTCACTATTCTGTTTATAAAGTTGTTTGATAGAGAAAATAAATGATAAAAGCTCTCGGTAAGCTTTAGAGAAGATCAAATTTAAATTGAGGAGACACGGTGATGAAAGGCTTTTTATTACCATTGGCAAAATTACATACGAGCAGTGATAATATTATTCTGTTATACAAATTCTTTGTTCAGTATATTTACATTATTCACGTTTGTAAAACCGACTTTAGAAATTTCAATTCTGCAACTCGAAGGCCAGTGTGCTGATGTTAATATTAGTTGTACTTTGACCAGTCTCTAAACTAAAATTGAAGTGGTTATATTCATCTATAATATTAATTTTAAACCCACTTATTTTTATTCTTTTATTGTATTCTTGAATTGTTTTAAAGAATTCTATTATTATATTATTGAAACAAGAATCAAATTTAAAGATTACAATTTTATTGACGATGAAAAGAGCCTGTCGTTAAAAGTAATTCATGTAGCTATTAACCGAACAAAAGTTACAACTCGTTAAATAAGATTTTGTGACGTTTGTAACTATTTGATAGCTCTTCAGTCATTTTTTATACAACGGAAATAAATCTCTCTTTATATGCCATTAAAATATTAAATGTACTTTTAAATGTTTATATTATAAAATAAAATTATTGTATATTTAATAAAGTTTCGCTTATGAAAACGAAATGCTGCTAATATTCTTATCTTATTAAATTTTTATCTGTTCCAAATGTGACAGTCTAAACAAGAGTCACTTTATTTTTACTTTTATTCTGTCAAAGATCCGTAGATCAGGGCAGAATATACTTTATGAAGGGGTTTGAAAATATTTGTATTGTTTTTAAAATTTTTGTGGAAGTAAGGTAACGTGATTTGTTAAATTTTAAAGGATTCCAAGAGATTTTGAGAAAAGTTAAAGTTTTCAAAGCTTTTGAAATCACTCAAAATATATTAATTTATTCTGCAATAATATAATATATTTAATATCTATATTATATCATTATATAGTAGTTTTTGCTGTTATTTATTGAACCACCCAACTACAGTAACAATTCTTTCTTGTAGAAGCCCCTCACACTCTCGTGCATGATACTATGTAATTTTCCAATTGAATGTTGACCGGTCAATTTATAGGAATCGCACGATGTGAATAACGAGGATACACATTACGTCAGGGCTGATTTGACTTTCCCCTCGGTTGAAACTCGTAAATTGCAGTCAAAAAAAAATTCGTACATTTATGCATAAAGTATTATTTATTCAAATCAATTCAATTATAAATATTTCAAAAATAATGATTAGCTTATATTATAGAAATAAGTATCAACTCATGAGAATTCACATCCGGTATCATTTTATTTTTAGATATAAAATTCAAGCGTGGGTCTTAGGTAGAGGTTTCATATTTATTAAATAACTTGAGAGGTAGGTATATAGTATTTCACTGAGTAAGCAATGATTCGCCTAGTTGGTGCAGTACGTTCTTTGAAAAGGCATGCAATGAAAGGTAAAAATGTCGAGGGAGGGTTCGACTCGATTGTGATTTATTAACCTCGACCGAAGATGAATTCAAATACTAAATTGGTCTACAATTGGTCTGTCTGCATCATGGTAGCCCGCAAATGTAGGGTCATCGCACTCACTCGAGAACACGAGGAACGAATTAAAATTGATTCGATTATTTGTAATTATAATGCTGAACGTCTTCCAGCTTCGTTAATAAGTGTCTTTATTCCCTAACTGACACAGTTCAAGACAGGATGCGACAGAGAAACGGAAAACCTCGTTATCTGATTATAGAAACTCTTGAATTCACACTGACACAATTGCAATCAATTACTTCAAATCAGTATTAAAAATAATTAGATCTTATGACGAGTCATTCATGAATTTTAAAAGCTAATATTTGCCATCCAATTTGCCTTGTAAATAATGTGTGCATAAAATTAAAAAAATAAATGAGAATTATGAACCTTGGACCATTTCTTTTTAGTTCTTAGAAAAAGAGGAATATTAGAAAAAGTTTTATTAAAAGTTTTTTTGTGTGATGAGTTGTGAGAGCTCAATATTATGAATATTGATTTTGCGTTCTTTTATTCAGACAACTTATGTTAGAAGAGTAAACTTTATTAGCATAACACTCATTGCTAACGATGAAGCATTGTTAATTCGATTTCAGATTAAAATGTCGGTATTGAAAGCGAGTACATTTATAGAGTTTATAAACAAGGTGAACAGGAAGGAGGAAATAAAAATTACTAATTGTATCTGCTCTCTGTGGAATAAAAACAGCGGTGTAATAGAAATAATGTTGCAATAATTTTATTGATTATTATTATTATATTGGTTAGCGGATCACAACCACTTGCTTTCGAATTGCAATTTGATCGCGAAGCTTGGGTGAAAAACCGGTTTAAAGGAGCGTTTGTGAGCCTGATTAGAGACTATCAAGGTGCTTCTATAATTCTATGTAATAAAAATAGATATGTCTTTTAATACAGAGAATAATTTATAAATTGCAAATTTCAAGTCATCAATTTTATATCGACTAGTTTTTAATGTGAATATTCAGAAAAAAGATTAAACGCTGAAGAATTTGCTATTTATTTATCGTTTTTTAAATACTCCTGAATTTTTATAATATAATTCCTAGAATATAAATTTCAAAACAACCCCCTTTCTGTAAAGCACACCCTTAATCTGCCCTTAACTTTTTCCCGGAAGTCCTAGCCACGTGAATCGATTTCGACGCTTGCATGCACTTTTTTATTTTTTAATTTTTTTACTCACCAAGAGCCTTCATGAGTTCATCAAAATTCTCGCTTTGGGCGAGTTTGTACTTCTTGCCGAGAAAAGACATTTTTTTCTGGAGTGAAAATTGATTTTTCGGAAGAATCGAAAGAGAAGAAGGGCAATGTGCTGATCCTCGCTCCTTTTCAGACACCGGCAAACTGAATACTATAGTGAATTGTAAAAGCCGCAGTGAGTCTCAGCTCTCAGCAAGAAACGCCGGGTGTATCGTAGTATTTACCCACAAACACACACACATATACAAAAATGCCTCTGTATAGTTAACATCTTCGTTCAGGAACGCATCAAGGTTATTTTATGCCACGTGCATTAGAATTAAGATTAAAAAATAGATTTAAATTATTATTACAATTCCGAATAATTCACCAGATGATGGCACGCTGAAAAATACACATTATTCTTGACTACTACAACTGATGAATAATTTTAATTTTCAGCTTTGAAATGTAAAAGCCATTCCCATTTATAACGAATGATTTCCACAAATCTAGTACGATATCACTCATAATCGTATCTCGATTTATTAATGCCTCATTGAATTTCACAGGAACTTTATGGTTTGTGTAAAAGCAAATAATAAGTTTCATCCATGTGATTTCCTTCACAAAATATCCAAATTTTCATGAATTGCTTAATTCATTTGAGATGAAACGATAAAAATTGAAATGCAACTTCATGAATGCGAATGGGCGTGAAAAATACATAAAGAAGCCAACATACATCATTATACATATATAAATTGCTCTTTATTGTATAAATTGTTTATTGTATAAATTTGGGAGTTTGAAAATGTGCATGCAATTGATAAGAAAGATCCCTTCTCTTTAGTAGAACTCTGGTTTGCTCTGGTAGAACTTCAGGTATAAGTTATCCATTGGGCAAACTGGATTCCGCACGGCACCCGAAGTCGCATAAGGAATCGCAGCGTTTACCGCATGTACCAGAAATTGCGTTTGTCCGCAGTGATGCGTAAGCCTTCCTGGTCGTCGAAACGCATTCCGCTCTGCGTTTTCATTTTTAAAACGAAAAGAACAAAAAATTGCCGTGGAAATAGTACGTTTTTCTTTTATCATAAAAGAAATACTTCTAAAAAAAAAAGTAAAAACATAAACAATTAATATCCTGTTTGACAAACATAACGTTAAGAATTAAAATCATATTACCGTTTGAAAACACGTGTTTCGCCGCCATGTTCGATACGGAAAAATTCATCATCCAAGTTCAAAAGTGGCCTGCGATTTACAACTCCGATTGTGATGAATACAACAACAAACATGCAAAATTGCTCGCCTGGGAAGAGGTTTGTCGAGTTATGGTACACAACTGGGAACGTCTTTCGGATGCAGAACGCATAAATAAAGGTGATTGTTTTGCCCAACACTCAATAAGACAGCTGCGTTCGAAAATTCCCGAGTTCTTAGGAATTGATATAAGATAGAATTCAAATCTTTAAATATTTCTTGTTTATTATGGGCAATTTATAAATAATAGATTTATTCTCTGATGTATACATATAAGTAATGCAACGCAACATAAGTAATATTTATGTTACATTTATGCAATGCACGATAGTAATATAAAAATAATGTTTAGAATTTACTCTGTTTATGCAATTTTATATATGATTAAGGGTGTATTTTGTTATGTGGGATTAAAGGGTGAAATGAATATTGTGTATGTTTAAGAAATGCAATGCGCATGTTCAATGCCAACTCTTTGTGCAACAATTTGTGGATCATCCGCATTCGGTTGCACTCGACCATGTGCATGTGTGTTCTTGTAATATGTAGTGATTAATTAATGAAATAATTAATGAAATAGTCACAAATCTCGAATAAGGGATAGTTTTGAAACAATTACCGCACTTGTATTTAGAATTGTCAAAGTTTATTATCATGTAATCATGTAATTTCTGCAATAGAACGAAAGCATTGTCATGCTAACTAAATGAATACCGAAAAAGTATTCAAATTATGAAAAAGATTTCAAATGAAGAAAATTCTTTTGTTTCAGAAAAGAATTTAAGGGGAAGATGGAGAAACATCAGAGACTATTTCACAAAGGAATTGCGAATTCAGAAAATGGAAATACCAGACAGGAAGAGAAAAAGATATACCTACTTCCATCTGTTGCAATTTTTAAGGCCTTTTATAGAAAACAAACAAAGGTATTTTTTAATATATTTCAAAAAATGGGAAGATGATATTAAATGTACTTTACGATAAAAATAAGAATTTGAAATTATTTCAGAAAGGAGAATAATTGTAATGAGGAAATAATGAGTCACTGTAAAATTGAGGTGAGTGATATTGAAGCAGATAATCCCATTTTTGAAGATTACGAGATGTCTGGAAATGAAGCTAGCACGTCTACAAATTATGCTGAAGCAGTAAATTCAACAGAAAATTATAGTATAATGCCTATTCGATATTCAAAGCCCTTGTGTGAAACCTCTCTGAACTCTTCTGATAATGAATTTCAAGACATGTTATCAAACAATAGTCAACGAACAATTATCGATAACGAAGATTATGATAAAATGTTTCTTCTATCGCTACTTCCAATCCTTCGTCAAGTTCCAGAAAATAAGAAACTCGATGTTAGAATACAAATGCAGCAAATCTTGGCTGCGGTACTTTATCCACATAATGCCAAATGAACTTTTTAAACAAATTCTATACAAGTTCTACTATCAAAGAATCTTTATCGAAATCAAAATTATTTTTAAGCACTCGACGTATATTATAGAGAAATTGTGTAAATATTTACAAAATAATATACTTCGTACCTTATCCTGCATAAGACTTATGAATAAAATAATTTATTTTTTCATCAAAAATTTGTCTTGTTTTTAAATCAAGCCTATTTAAACTAATGTTATTAATCAATTTACAAAAAATATAAATTACCATCGAGGTCAAGTATTTGAGAGATTTTCGGAAATTCCAACAGATGTCATCTGAATTGCCTCCGAGGCGATAATCCATTGCTGTTAGAATTTTTAAAGAAGAAAGTCCTGGGAAAAATGTTTTCGAGAACGAGAATAGATTGTTCGATTTTTTTTTCTTTTGTAGTTTTATAAAAAGCTAAAAGTGACGAAAATAACGTTGTTTCCAAAAATGCATACGATCTTCAAACAATGAATCAATAAAACTAAATTTTGGCTCACGGCAATTCCCAATTTTCAAAATGTTCTTTCCAGTAGCTTCATATTGCGTCCAAACAAATGAGTCTTTCGACTTTGGTACTCTGTAGACAATTTTTGAATAGTTTAAATTCAACATTTCTGCGCAATCTCGTATTTAAACATTTTACATACATAATTCATTTAGTTTTCAATAAAATTATAATATTACCCAGTAGCGGCAAAGGATGTCCAAAAATCAACAACTCCCTCGATAATTTTGAAATTGTTTTCAAGTTCCGTTGCATTCGGTTTAACTTCAACACCAAGAGATTTTGGAAATAAGTAGAAAAGCTCATCTGCATGAGAAACTCCTAAAGGTGTGAGGCTATCTCTAAATGTATGACTGTACGTGCCTTGGTAATTAAATAAGTACATATAGAGGGGCTGCTTCGAACTTCTGAGATGAAAATTCACTCCTAGAATCTGGGGATAATTTCTAAGAAAGTCTGCCAAAAATGTCGTTACTTTTTCCAGAATCTGAAGCAAAAGTTCATCAATTAATAGTAATATTAATAATTATAATATTTATAATTCAGTGATTATACTTGCCATATGTTTTTCATTAGATTCTTTATTTTTAAAATAAAATTTCTTAACATCAGAAACAAGTGTAGTGTAATTCTTATCCGAACTCTGAAAGTTTTCGAAAAAATTATCCAAGAAATTATCCAAACTTCCTAATATCTTGTCGTAAAGTTGCAGATTGCTGTACAAAGCTGAAAGAATGAATATTAAAATGATGAATGTGACTGCAAAAAATGTATCAATCTGAAATAGATAAAAGTTTTACGTGATGTCCAGAACAGTCCTTCATCAGCATTCAATCCAACTATCGTCGGGTAATCTTTTAATTTCTTTTTCTCTACCAAATCAAATGGATCCTCAGTTAGATATGCGCCAGGCATATCTGGTTCATTTGTCGGTAGATAAAAAGTTTTTGTAAAAGTTTGGATTGGATTAAAGATAGAAAATGTTCTTGTTATGTTAATAGCATCTACGTTCCTCAAACACTCAACCAGCAATCGTGAGTCATTAGAGGGACAATTAAAAATTGCTCCTGCTTTTTTCGCATATTCTAAAGTTCTTTCACGAGGCATAAACGATCTGGGATAAAAAGCACTTCCTGCCTGCAAAATGCACTGATGAAAGAGACCTAAGAAATTCAGAAGATTTAAAAACATATATTTATCTTTTGGATAAAGAATATTTTTTAAATATTTAATTGTTAAATCATACCATTAGCTGCATTTGAAAGTGTATGAAAATGAATGCTGTTAGCCCCTACACTAGATCCAAAAAGTGTAACCCTTCCAGAATCCCCACCAAAGAATGGAATATTTTTTTTAATCCACTGTAGAGCGACTATTTGGTCTTTTAAACCGAAATTGCCTGGAGCTGCTGAATCACCAGTACTTAAAAATCCAAGAATTCCTAAACGAAAACGTAAAGTGACGAGAATGATGTTCCGATCCAGAAGGTATTGCGGTCCACTAGAATTAATATATGCTCCCCCAACAGAATAGTAACCTGGGTGAAAAAATACCATCACTGGTAATTTTTTATGATGATTTTTCAGATTCTGTAATAAATATCGTTAAAAATAATTAGAATGCAATTCAATTGTTCAGTTTAAAGAAGGAAAAATTGTTGTATCTCTAATTAATTACTAATAAAGAGCGATAGATTCATTCATTCTGTCCACATCGAAGAAAAGTATAACATAAGCGAAATTAATTCAAAATAATTTCATAAACCTTTGATTTGTAAACATTAAGAGTTAAGCAATCCTCTTCTCCCATGATTGAATCAAAATTTTTAACTACTGGTTGCAGACAATCGGCTGTTTCCTTATTAGCTAGAAATACTCCTTTTAATTCTTCCTTGGGAACTGGATTCTTAAACCTGACGATATTAAGATATTTATAAACTTTTTTATATTTACCAATTAAAAATTTTAGTAAACTCTTTAAAAACCGTAAATTTCCTGTAGGTGGTTCCGCGAAAGGTATTCCAAAAAATGCAGAAATTGTTCTGTCCTTTCTTGTAGACATATAGGTTCCCACAAATGTTGCATTTCCAATATTAATTTTTGGCTGCCCATGAGACGAAGAAATGTAGAGGAAAATAAGAAATAATCTTAAAATACTCAACATGACGAATTTAAAAAGAAAATCGACGATATTAATATTTATACTTGTCTGTCTTATATCTAACTTCACTTTGAAGGCAAAAAATCATTATTAGCAGATTTTTCTCGTCTTGAAAGAAAATATAATTTCTTATCATATGTTAATTATCAGAAGCAATAACCTCTGACACTGCTTTTGCAACAAAATAAATTCATATAATTCTTTCATAAAAATATTGTATGTAATATAATATAAATAATATAGACATAATAGTTTATGATGTGTTTTAAACTTTAAATTGTCATTTTTGGTTTGAAGCTTTCTTGTGGTGAAACTGTCGTACATTATGTCCTCAATTCTGTTTCTAGTTTAATTTAATTTACTTTCATGAGACATCTCGTAATTATATCTCTGAGAACTTTTGCACTCTCCACGCCAACGTCCCAGCACAATACGATTCTGTTATCCGCTGAAACATTAATTTTGCTTTCGGTGTTGGAATAGATACAGACAACTCATTTTTTCACTTCATATTTGATATCTTTACTTCCATTACATGTTTATCCACTTCAAACTTCAGTGTTTTTCTTTCAAGCTTTTTCTTTGGAAGTATTGTTGTGTTACATAAACTTTATTCACTTAAGTTTCTGTAAAAGATTTTTTGGCATTCTTTTCGTGATTAATTAAGATTTGAAAATTTGAAATCTTTGGAATAAAATCTTTTCTTCGAATTGATACTGCTACAATGTATTACGTGCTTTCAGTTTCACGTAATGAAAAGAAGAGGCAGAATATATTTCTGACGTGTTCTATCTTCAGTTGACATTGATGCTTCTATAATTCCGCTCGGTTAACGCGTGTTTTTGTCTCATGAGTTTTTCAATCAGTGCGACAGTTTATTTTCTTTTTGTGAATTTAAGATCTAGTATATCTATTTTAGTTTGGCTATATTATATCAGGTATTATACCTAAATAATTTAACAGATTTTATAAGATTTCGCAGGATTGCAAGAGATTTTTAACGATTCTAAGGGATGAAAAAGATCTTTAATGCATTTTAATTAGTAAGGATTTTTAAGAATTTAAATTTAAATTTAATTTAGAACCGCTTGACCCAGTTATAACCAGATGGGGGCCATTGTACTAGCTAGAGTGTATACTTTATCAGATTTTAAGCTGCGTCTTCATTCTTAATCTAATATTAATATTATTATTAATTATGAAGCCTATTTGCCCACATTTTTCCAACCATCTTCTTCAAGGAACAAAAATTTCTCTTGAAAAAATTTCGTCTAAGTAAACCTTTGAACTACATTTTGGAATTCTAGAAACATATACTTTCCACTGTATACTTTTTTGACAAATGGATGTCGACTGGTCTATGGGCATTGAAAGAACCATCGAAAAAGCGAGAGATTCACAGAAAGGGATATAAGGCCATTCAGTGTAAGCGGAAGCTGAATAGGTGGATCCGGTCCGAATAGTGCATGCACATCATAGATCTGGATGTAGGTATATATGGACAAGGAAAAAGATTTTATACAATATACACTTATAAAAAAATCGACTGTAGTGTTATCACTTCCTATGGGTGTTGATGGAGAGCACTTTTTCTTGCGTGACAGAGTTACTTTTGCGTAAATTATGATGTGGCTGGACATAAATTTTGCAACTCTCAAATATTCGTCACGTTAAATAAAAAAAGCCTTTAGATTGTTTCAACACGGCTGACATACTTGTTCATTGTTCGAATGCCTTTATTACTAAGTTTATTATCATATCACTTTCTAAGGGCAACTCGGGATAAGTAACGGTTCATTGAAGTTTCGATCGAGGCCTATTATCTGTTCTTTCTTCTTCACCCCCTCCAGCAATTTTTTCCCTTTGTTTTTCTGCATACACTCTTTACGCTGCGGGTAGAGTAGATAAGATGAAAATGGAAAATAGAACCAGCCTTTCTATCTACACGAGAATGTCGTTTTTCTTTATAGAATACGACTTTTTTACGGTCCAGGATTTGAAAATGAAGATCGGAAACATCCCCTTGAGGCAATAGTATTGAAAGCAGATTTCATCTTTTCGTTCGGATACAGGAAGAAATGTTATAAGCGTTACATTTAAGTTAAAGAAAAATCCAATCCGCTTTGAGTAGCAGACGATTTTTAAAACTTTTTTTCAGATTTTACGTGCTGGAAATTCTCTTTCTATGATCTAAAGGATGTAATAAATAAGAATAAATAAAGATGTAATAAATAAGAAGAAATAAAGATATAATAAAGAATAAGATGAACTTAGTTTGAAAGATCTACTTCTGTATATTGTTAAAATGTAACTCATTATTACTTAGCTTAGGATATGTATTTCACTTTTTTGTAAACATGTAATAAAGTAAGTGAAACTCTTAAAACTTGAAGACAGTTTGAAATCGTCTTCTTAAGGTGGAGGATTGCATGCAGTGTGAGAGTTGTTTTTTTATTTATATTATCGAGTCAGCATAAAGTTCACTCCAGAAATTGTAATTCTTGTACAGTTCAGCTATCTTAGCAGACATGACGTCCTTTCAGGTGGAAGAAAGTTTTTTTCTCTTGCTATCTTTCCTCGCAGTTCCGTATCCATAATTAAAATATTTTCAATGACTAAAAAGTTTCCAATTGTCGGATTTCAGTAAACAAATTTTCTAATACAGAAGACATTTAAAGTATCTTGTAAAATTTGTTGAAATAAAAAATAATTTAGAAACGTATCGAAATATTACAATTAATAATATAAGAAAATTATCTAGTAAATCAGAAAGAAACGAATCGCGTAAATTTGCGCTAGTAGAAATATATTATTCAAATTTCCCGAGTCATTCTGTCTAAAAATAGTCTTAATGTTTAAAATATTGTTGAGGTGAAAATGTGAGAGAACCCTATACATTCGGTACAATGTTCCTGTTTGGTATAAAAAGGATGCAGATTGATTGATAACGTCGAGTTGTGGTATCGTCAATTTATATTAAGTTCGCGAGGGTGTGACGAGAACTTTTCAAGTCCCCTCATTGAGAAGATGAGGGTAACTTTCATTCATTAAAAGTATTTTTAAAATGATTAGGGTATATTCTGAGCAAATTTTTTGATTGATATAAAATAGATAGAGTAAAATCCGAGCCTATTAAACGTTATTCTTTATGACAAAACAAGTTATTTTCGATTTAGAATTTGAAAGAATCATGAGATGAGATTCGGCGTCTTTTATGTAGAATATTTACAGTGTTAAACTTAAACTGAATCAAAGTGGAAGTGGATTCTTTTAGAAAGAGATACACTTCACATTGCCACGTCTTATTGAAAAGCTTCCTTCACTTGAGTAACGAGATTTAACGATGATAAGGCAGAGAAATGCACTTTGAGCGGGACAAAAAAGGAACGATGAAACTCCCAAATGGAGAAATATGATTTTTAAATATATAATAATGAGAACTAAACTTTTTCCAGATATAGATGCTCAATAATTTTTTTTTTAATTGAAAAAATGGATCACTGGTATATTTATAGTTTTTGGCTGATATCAATGCACTGATAAAATATGGAAAAAAATTGTTTGCGGGGAGTGAAAAAATTGTTTGCAAACTTTCTAAAGGTTCTAGTCTTTTGCACTTATTTCATGGGTCGTATAATATGCACATGTTATATCAACGACCTACACGGGTGCATTGTCTCGGATGTATGGTACGTGAAAGATAACGCATGTAACTTCGTGACAACGAAGGTTTCTGCAGGTAGATAAACAGGGGATGCTAGCAACTAGTGGTGTTGATCAGGGCAGACTTTCGTGAGATCAAAATACAGTTGGAGTGAGAGACAGCACGGTGCACGAGTATAGAGTGAAGTGGAAAACAGAAATGGAATACCTTTGGGATGCTGGAAAGAGCGAGAGCCCAATACGGGGTTGGTATTTCATCCCCTCCGAAGCTTCTCTATCTCACTCTGTATCTCTCCCTCTCCTGCTCCCTCTCTCTGTATCCTACTCGTTTTCTGGTCGGAGATCCCCAGCATCCACTATTCGGGACTTCAGTCGCTGTTGAGACCGCGACAGCGCCGCGACTCCAACCAATTATCTGCAATCTGCAAAAAAAGAAAGCACCTGCCGGCCTTGCAGGTCCAGCTAAATAAAAAAAAATTAAAGCGATTAAAAACGAAAGATATCAAAAAAATTCAGGCGATTTTTCTCATTATTAAATTCAGTCTGTAATTAAATATCACAACCATTTTATTCTTAGGAAATCCTGATCAGTTCTTTTTCCACTTGTGGAAATCGAGTTTCAAGTGGCATTAAAAAATTCTTGTGAATGCAATACTTCAAAAATTGACTCGAGAGAATATTTATCATAATAGCCGAGGAACTTGAAAGCTCGACTTTTTTTTATGAAAGTGGAGTGGTAAAGTTGGAAATTTGAAAAATCAGGGAGTAATAGAAAGTTTAAAAAGAACCAACGAGAGAAAGTAAACGAAATTGCAGGGAAGTCTGATACCAAGTTGAACCACGTGCGAATATTATACCCGTCGCGTAAAACCGGAAGGCTAGTTGAGAGTGAAACTCTGTGGAAAGAGGGTAAGAGGAAAAATTAAAAAAAAAGAGGTGATAAAAACTACGTTCTTTATAAAATTGTCGTGTGTTGTTGTCGAGAAAAAGAAGCGACATCGGGCCCGGATGCTCGCAAGAACGAGACGCCGAAGACGCTGTCACGTTGGAAGGGAAAATATTGACGGCCGTCAACAAGTTTCTGACGACATCCCCTTTGATTAACAAGGTCAAACTTCTTATGGTAAGTTAGTTTATATTTAGTATGTTTATTTATATTTTCTTGTCCCCTATGGACAATGAAAATATAAATATAAATTATGATTAATAAATAATTGTGACAGTTATAACTATAAACAATAGGCTCTCTAGGTGTATAACTTTTCAATTAAAAAAAAAACACGTTTCACATTAAAAAATGAGTGCTTTATCATTTTAAAGCATTGGGATTAAACATAACTTATTCGTTCCATTATAAATTTATATCTTTGGAGGTATAAAAGCGAATGAATTATTTAGTCTACCTACGCCATAAAACTGAAACCAGCCTTTCACGCCTTTCATAAGTTAATTTTCCAGAAATATGCAGAAAATTTAGAGTTTAAAAACTGTTTTTTTGGGTCAAACATTAAGAGTATAAAAGCCTCTGATTTTTAAATTAAAAAGAGTGACTAAATTCTGAAATTTTAAGTAAAAATAATACTTTCATTATGAATTTATAATATTAGTTTTGGAATTAGTTTATCAACAAGCATTTTGGCTTTGCGTATTGTACACCCTTCTCTGTCAATAATATATGGACACGTAATCCCAATACCCTTGTGGTTACCTTCTTGAAATTTAAACTCGAAAATAACCATAGAAGAGAATCATATCCGGAAAATATAATTAAATATATTTTATATAATGTGTTTAAATATAATTTAAACACAATTTAAATATAATTTAAACACATTTCTCTTTTCAAGAACACTCGCTTACCAAACTCAGAATCGGGAAATTAGATTAAAGAAAACAGAACACGGATTATGAATCCAATTACAAACAAACCCTTAAGCAACGCTCTACTTTAAAAACAAGAATTGTTATCTTTGAAATAAAATTATTCAATCCCAACATTAAAATCCAATTGAAGAACTTGTAATGTTCAGTTTACATGGCTATGAACTAACAAAGAATAGTAGTATTTAATAATTTTTCACTGTGTATACGATTGTTAAGCTTTTTGAATACTTTCTTCACTGATTCTAAACATCTGCAAACTTGTTTTTCAATAATTTATAGGGCTTTTGATTGTGTCTCTTATAATATATTTTGCATAATACTTTATCTGATGCTTTATATCCAGCGAGCAATTGTAGGTAATTATCAAGGTACGAGTGTTTGCGTTCCATTATGTTTCTTCCCAATGTCAACGTAATCCTTTTTTTCTTCTTCAACAATTTGTCTCGGGAAAACTTTTCCCTGGACGTCCTTTTGTGTGAAAGAAAAAAGCAATTTCTAATGAAACTTGACGTTTACACAAAAATTAGCATTCTTTTGTAAATTACAAAGAAATTACCTACTTTTATTTAATTCCAGACATGCACATAATTACATTTTTCACCTGTAATTTTCTTTGATATATGTTCGAATATCGCTCTTTAAAAAAATAATATATCACAAATATTGTGTAATATTTTTAGATTCTTATTTATATAGTATTTTTTTTCTTGATACGCTTGGGAAATTATCATGAATTAAACATTATTCAAACGGTGTGTGAAATTTTACAACTGGAACGATAATGCCTTGCTTTGTACTGCAAAAAGCAATATTGTTGGTAATAAAAATTTATATAAAAAAAACTGGAGAATTTTCTTTTATAATTCGATAAAAATTTTACTATTTCCTTTATTCGTGAGTTTTAACTTGTATTCAGAATTTTTTTATTAGAATCCAATTAGAACACAAGCATTTAGTCAAAAATTTAATTAAAAATAATATCACGACAATATCTCCCTCTTTAAATATATATAAACCTAGAATTTGAATGTCCCAAATGATTGTCATCCTACATGAAATTATATTTTCGATTCGGTGTATATTTCACATGCGGCTGACACATATCAGTCCTTCATTATTTGAATTACGCTTTACAAACTTAATAAACCTCCTACTCATTTCATATAATTCCGAAATTAGTATTTACATTAAAAAAAAAATAATATCGTTATATCCACATGTAATATACCTATTTCTTATAGCTCTAAAATCAATAAAAATCTGTTAGCATCCCTTGAAATGTTTTAAGATCCTTTAGTCTTAATTAAAAAATTTAATTTAAAATTCGGCCCATTAAATGGTAAAATGACTGTTTTAGATAGTCTTATCATTTTTTTTTAATTAAAGCATTATTTCTGGAAGTATTTCTCTTTTCTGTTTATTTATAAATACTGTAATTGAAAGTTTACTACCCATATCATTATATAGAATGTTAGTAGCTGATAAATAATAATTTTATGGTGTGAGTGAAGAAATATGTCGAAATTGCTTATTCGGAATCCCAGACGAGCACTTATCCGTGCATCGAAGTCCCCGTAAACGGCAGAATATAACCGACATTTGAGCATCTTTAGAGGGTGTTCCAATCGTTAACCCCCTCAGGGCTGGTGGGCAATGGGTATTAACTGAAATGAGCAAAGGAGGAAGTGGAGGATTCAATAGAGGTGCCATTGCATCTATCATGAGCCAAATTACCGTGTCCACTTATCCTATGACAAAGGTGGAGGAGTACGTTCATATTAAGTGCATACACTCGTCCATTGGGGACCATGAATGGAAATCTATGATCAGCCATTTAAGGACAGTTCGGATTCTCCAACTTCCGTTATATTTGGCACTAGCAGCAAGTAAATCAATGTCTAATGTCGAACAAAGGGATCAATTTGAGTATTTGGAGGTATTATATGGACATACATTATTACAGAGCATAGTATGCTAATTTATCTATATTGTAAAGCCAGCTTTTATGAACTGACTGAAAATATGTGAACAGAAGTAAAAATATACATGAGTTTCCGGCTTAGTAAACCGCTTTGTACTTTTATTCGTTTGGCCGAGCAAAACACATTTAAATTGTACAATTTAATTGTTGAGAATCCTTTATATTTGGCATAAACAAACAGTGCATTATTCATTTATGTATAAAAACAAATCATTTAAAAGATAGGTAAATAGTATTTTATGAAAAAATTAATTGCTAGCATTTGAACTCCTTCTAGCTTCTTTTGAATCGTTCATTTGGGTCGATTGGACGGAAAAAGCCTTTTTCCAACTACACCTATATCTGCTGTAAAATTCTCGTGAAATGTGCAAACGAGAGGCTGTGAGGTTTGGTTGAAAGACTGGATTTTCACATCTTTTCTGTGTAATCTGGAATTAGATTCTGTAATTGAGTTTTCATTCAAGAGTGTTATGTGCTTCCATTAATCGTCGTGGAATCTGAAATAAGAGAAAGAGGATATTCACGACTGTTTTACTCATTTCGAAAAACTTTATTCTATAATAAAACAAATCATTATATTACTATTAAATTATACGATATTGAAATTATAATACCAATAAAAGGTTATTTGTTTTATTTGATTAAAATATTAAATTTTATTGTAATTTATCACAATAAAAAGAAATTTATAATAAAATATAGGAACGCGCTTTTAACAAGTTAAAGGTTTTCTAAATCTACTTTCATGAATAAATTCTTGCGACCATTTAATGAGACTTGTAGAATGAGTTTTCCCTGCAACCATAAAAACGATCTTTTTTATGTACCTGACTGATGAGTCTAATATGTACTACTATGAAAGCGGAAGTTAAAAAAGATACGATTCGAGTTTGCTCGGATGAGAACAAGAAACAGAAAATTAATATTTTAAATCTCAATCTTCGAGTTATAGAAATTTGTATTTCTATGGGATGAGTAGTTAAATATTTAATTTCCATTTGCCAAAACTCGGTTCTATTTTTATACCATTTATCGTTTCGTGATATTTCAAAATTTTAGGGAATTTCAAAAGAATTCAAAAGATTTGAAGGGATATAAAAATAACGTTTAGTTGTTTTTTAAGCAAAAACAAAAATAATGAAATCGTAACCGTCTACACTCTTCAATATTCGTTCCATTTCATTCAGAATATAATAGAGTTGTATTAAAGTCATTTTGTGCAAAACCTAAGATGATAGATTATAACGTCCATAAAATTCAGTGTTCTCATATTCATCGCTTTTCCAGTTGCTCTCTACTCATTTCCTTCAACAAGACATTCCACATAATTACATTTTCCTGAATCAGCACTTTTTTTTTACAAATTCCCTTCGAGCTCGTTCTCATTGACCTTCTTTTTTAAAATTAAATCACCTTTCCCAAAATCTGGTTAATTTACTCGAATGAGATTTTCCGAATATTGTAAAAGAGATTTTAGAAAAAGTTTGGACGAGTTTCAAGAGAAAATTCTTTGCTTAAGTGGCGAGCTGCTTTACATAATAAATGAATATTATCCCCTTATTATATTCTTGAATTAAGAATGTGATTACTACTTGGCAAACAAAAGCAATTTGGCATTATTCCACTTTTTTGTAATATTCAAATTTGATAAATTATGCACATTTTTTAATGAATTTTATATAACATTTTATCAATACTTGAAATGCGTTTCTGAATTGCTGCTGAATGAGTTTGTGGGCGTTCTTTGCAAAGGGATTTCTACAGTTTCCGGTTAACTAGGAAAAGTCTTTTACACTTCCAGAGTTGTTATATAAACATCACATTTTTCTGACGATCTCTAGAAAATGATTTGAAATGTGGAATATAGAAATCAAACTGTATAAATATAGATTTATGTTTTATATTCCTGGAACTTGATAAAATGCATTTTGCCATGCTATTTTCCGAGTTCGTCTTGCACAAGATATAAAAAAAAATCCCACAGTTTTACCACGAATTTACTACATATTTGACGAGTATTACAGATGATGATGTTTCATTTTTCTTAACAAAATGCTTTCTTCTCAATCACTCATATTATTGTCTGATATAACCCATCATTTGGCATCCAGCAAAGTATATATGCGGTCAATTTCATTTTCCCGTTCATGAAAGTCTTTCCAATTCATGCCATGACTTGAAAATAATTGAGTGATGTCCTTTGTCATGATAGTAGAAGAGAATTAATACTTCTACAACTAAATTATTTTTATTGTAAATGTACGTCTCTTTTTAATAATGTCATTAGTTTCACCGCCAAAGGTGATTGAAGATAAGTGGTTGGCCTTATTTCTCGTAGATCTTAAAGTTACTGACACCTATATTTATCGTACGTTATGATCTACAGGTATCTACAAGTATTAGTTACCCTTGAGTTTCCGGCGACAAATTTTGCACGATAACTCGTTGACGAAAGTGCATCGTCCCGCAAATTTAATCAACGGGTTCCTCGTTCCCTCTAACGTTTTATTTATAATGAAATAATGAATTAAAATTTATTTTTAAGTATAAATTAGGTGCTTCTATTAAGTCCGTTTTTTTTAAAGATTCTTGTCACTAAGTGATATACATAATTGGTGTCATGTTATTATTAATTATCTATCTAATGTTTAATATACAATAGGTATAATATTGCTAATTGATAATTATATGGAAAAGCTTTTTGTTATTTGTCTTTGAAAATGTTATCCCAGAGGCAAAATCAATTCCAATAGCAGGAGGTGAGATTTCCTTCATTACCAATCTGTTATAGGGACTATCAACAGTTATTAACCACACTTTCGATTAGCAATAATATGAAGCGGAGTTGCGGTCAATTGATTGTTCCCAAGCAATAATTCGATATCCAATGACAAGTTATCTAGATTAATTTCCATTTGGAATCAAAGAATGTAATCATAATATAAGATTACTTCAATCCGTCATTTTAGATAATGGAATGTTAAGAATACTTTATGAGGTATAAATTACCCACAGACGTACCGAGTATAAATTCATCGATTTCAGGCTCTTAAGTATTTACGAGATCGTAGCACCTATATGCTACTCATTGTCGGGTGATTTACATGCCCATCAAATTCGCTTTTCAGTTAATAATGATCATGTAAATAAGCTAGCAAGCTCAGACAATGCATTTTACCTTATAATTGACTTATGTCGATGGAATATGTTGATCATAACGATTCAAGAGTAAATTCATTTTTGAATTTTATATACTATATAGCGATTAAAAACTGACAAAAAATCACGCTTTGAATCCAATGAGTTTGACAAAATATCCGAAATAAAATATCTCTTTTAAATAGGAAAAACTCTGGTAGATATTTTAGTACAGGAATAGCAATATTGAAATGCATGCTTTCTCATTAAAGCGAGTTTTATTCTTAATTATGAAAATTAAATAGTTAATATAAACAACTTTAGGAAAGAGTAATTGAGTCTTGAATCTAAGAATGAAATTAAATTTCCTTGAAACTTCCTGAAAAGAATTCAACTTTCAGATACGGAAGCCAGCATCGCATCGTGTAGAGTTGGGCTAATTGTAAGGAGTAATTAAAGGTCAATAAAAGCTCAACGTTCTGATTCCATTTAATGACCTGAATATAAATTTGCAAAATTCATGAAACTCTTGAGTGAAACAACATCAATGTATGCAGAAAACGGTCGACTATAGAAGCGTTTAGCTTAGCATCGCTAACTTTATCTCTTGCAAGATTCTATCAGCTCATAGTTTGGAAAATATGTGTCAATAACTTTTTATGAGACTTTTGTAGAAAGGAGTCGAATTGAAATCGATACTGCCCCTGACACTTCGTGAGAGGATGTTTAACATATCTTCTCCAACCCTCTTAATTCGATTGAAAAACCCTAGAAACTTACTCGAGTAATGTGATCACATTTCGGTGAATATTGTTACGAAATTTATTCATATGTAATAATAACGTGTGCAGTGTCTAATTTTATCGTGAGGAGAATAATAATATAATGAATGAGGAAAACAGTGAAATGATTCTAAACTTGTAACAAACGACTGAAAATGTAAAATGTAATTCCAAGTTAGTTCTCATTAGGAACTACACAATATATATGTAGATGAGAAATTGCGATTTATAGGTGGTGAATAATTGTTGTTGCAAGATAATGGAATTATGTTTCAAGGAAATATTCTAAGGAAAATTTATAAGGAGGAAACTTTTATCCATGTATAAAAGCGTATTCAATCATTTAATTTTAAAAAACAACGTTTAAAAGTAAGAGAGGTAATTGCAACAAGAAAAGGTGTAAATTTGACAAATTCGCATATAGTAATCGAAAATTAGTCAAAATTCGAGAATCGCATCCCTTACGTCGTATTGATAAAAATTCCGTAAACATTGGCACTCTTTAATGAAAGCAGATTTCTTCCATCCCTCTTCTGATTAATTATGTATTTTTGTTCCTAATCAAAAAATGACTGATCATGAGATAGTAATTTCGTTGACTATTGTTATCAAAACAAATTAATATTGTTTTCTCATGTCTTAACGCTCAATTACCAGAATGATTCATTATATCTGTAAATTACCTGTGGCATAAAATACACAATCGCCCAGTGATTTTGCGTAATTCAGGTAGCGTAGGATTTATTATTCGAAAAGAAGGATGATTGGAACATTACTGAAATTCAATTGAGTTAATGATAATAATAGAAGAGAATATGTCAAATCTAATGCTGATTACATATAAAAAGAAGCAATTCTAAATAAACATTTTCGGTGAAATGTTCAGACTATTCAAAATATTAAAATCTTATTTTTTGATTAAGAAAATTTGTTATTCACCGGTTTTGGTCTCGAGCATTGTATTTACATAGGGAGACAAATGCAATTCTTTATGAGTCAATATTTATGCGATGCGCGATAGAATTTCATTGGGTTATGAAGCTGAAAGGAGTAGAATGTACGAGCAGCTGCTGTTATGATTTTAGTCGAGCGTAAAGTGGACTACCGACATTATAGTGAAATAGTTTAAGTAGGCTATTGTAATTAAAATCATTCTAATATGTATGTCGATTCATGGAAAAAAGAGTGAAATGGGACCTTTAAAAACAGAATATATTTATGCGATGTGTGCAAATACTAACATGACTTTGGTGAGTACAGTTTTCCGGATTGAAAAATATTTACTATTCCTTCACGATAAAAAGCAAATGCAAAACACGAAAAAAAAGTAAATAACAGGAAAGTCAAATAGTTAAAAACAATAAATATTCATGCATTGCAGCAGCATCTTATTATTTAAACCCCGGATTCATATTTCTCACGCGTACAGGTGAGCTTCTATCATTAATTCTTCACACGTTCTTCCCATAAGCATTCAACATGAATGCAAAATTTTCTTTTTTTCATATTCTTCATTGAAGAAAGAGAAATAGGAAATGCTAGAAAAAAATTATTCTACCTGTTAGTATTTTTCTTTAAACATTTGAACTGCAAATATATAAAGTGAACATTAACAAAATAATAATGTGTATAATAATAAAATATGTGCCGTTTAAAATGTACAATTAAAACGAGAACTGAGAATATTTCATTTGGGATGCAACGCACTAAACTTAAATTGAAGTAATTTGAATTAAATGCTCCCACATGAGTAGCGAAATATTCGAAAGTACTGTAACCAACTCGGAGTTAATGCTTTACATTATAAAGTTCTGAAAGCAACACCAAGTTTAATATAGTCTACAATTCAATGTTTTGAATTCTCCTTCTTATCGTTCATTTAAATGTTAAAATAAATAACATTCCATCCATAAATATATTGTATTTTTTTGGATCCAACTTTCGCTTCAGAATTCTGGAACAATCACGATAAACCGTTCCCGTTTAAAGCTACCTGTATATCCTTGTTCACGTGTCGAATAAAGAGACGGCTTTATTCCTCCCTCGTAGATCGTCACCCTTCTGATTCGCAATCTGATTGCTACAGAATATTTTTTCCGTGTCGTAATTCGTATGCATGGAATGCTTACCAATCCCCTCTGTTGCTCATGACATCAATATGAGTGTAAATACTCGACAAAAAATTAAGCTATTATGGGTTTATATTATACTCTAGCATTTTGCATATCGCAGGGGTTGATAACAACGTGACAAAAAAAGGCCTTTATCACATGGAGAAACATCTGCTAAACATCTAAAACGTGACTTTCTTGAATTGCTTAACAATTCTCTACGCTGTTGAGTAATAGTTCATGTTTAGGATAAGAAGATATGCTCCTCATCCACGGAAGCAAGATCAAAAGATTTGGCTTAAATTTATTTAGCAATATTTCCTCTACTCGATTATCCTGACCTTTTTCGTCCTATATTTTATATTTTCTACAAATTAATCCCTATTTTCAAGTACTTGTCCTTTGTTTAACGTCATATATGGAAAACAAATATTGGAATCTATTCCCTTGAAATACTTTCAATAAAGATACTTTTATTTTCTCCGCTAAATATAGATTTATTGAATATGGCTTGCACTTTTCCTCGTTATGAGAAACTTTATACATAACATGCATGTATTGAATTAACATTTTTGAATACAAATGTAGTTTAAAGAATCAATTAAATTTTAAATCGTGTCGATCTTTTTGGCAGGCTAATCAAGTATTTTCACCGTTGATAAATTGCCATGTATATTGATGCATTTAATGCTAAACTATACATGTCCTCTCATCACTTTCGGAGACTCCTGGTCTCTAGCGATGAAGGTATTAGGAAGTCAAATGAGATACGGCCGCACACGTTATGGAAATATCTTACGTTGCACTACTCTAGTATATAAGATTTTCTGATATTAATATTATTGCAAAACGACTAAAGTGCTGACACGTAGGCTTGATACTTCAGTGACTGCTTTTCTTGCAATTTTTTCTGTGTGTCCACAATACCAGTGCTTTTAACAAAATCAAATATTAAAACTGTAATAAAAGATAAAGAGATAATGGATAACGTAAACATACCATTAGTAAAAAGTAAACTGCACCGAATTTCGAGGTAAAATGGCCAGTCATAATGCAAGCGAGTTATTCTGCCAGATAATTTGAAGAATCCGAAGAAATATCATACTACTTGTTGTGCTAGAGTAACCACTTACGGAAAGGAAATAAACATTCCCCACGGTAGTAGAAATTTTCATTTTCCTCGAACAAAATATTACCACTTGTGCGTAATTGAATACAAGCTTGAAAAATGCATTATGTACTGCATGAATACAAAACATGAAACTTTTATCTGCAGTTAAAATAATATCTATATCCTAGACTCTTAGTTTTGCGAGAATAAAGAAACTTCTGATATATTAAAGCTTTACAGTAAACATACATAATTACTCAAAGAATGTTATTCCACAAGATAATTGGTACAAAGGTAAATACTGTTGGTGGGACAGTATTGACTTGCTTAATTGCAGTTTGAGAGTCTGTTATTATAGAATAACTATGTTATGTTATAATATAAAATTATCCTTCTATAAATAAAAGAAATATATGTGTTTCTTTTATTTATATAATAAAATAGCAATAGCTACATATAATGTGTTTAAATAGCTAAAACACAATGTTTTTAGCTATTTCTCGGAAATGAAACGTGAGAGAATTCGTATCCGAAACGTTTTTGGTACGATCACGTCCATCGCGTACATTTACGACTTAGAAATAAAATGTTATCCATTCCTGAAGAAGCGTATTTTCTCAAACTTTCCTCTCCTACAAAATACACCTCAAGGTTACTATTTTACCTAAAGCCGGCAGCAGAGCACGTAGGAAACTTACTATCTGGATTATCGTGAACGTTTAACCAATACATTCGACTCTACTTGTCTATTTTCGATCAGAGACATAGCCAATTATTTGTTTTGAAAATGACTTAATTTGGAAGAATTAGGTGAGCTCTAAAAATAGGATTAACGTCGTTATTTCGAATACTTTAATACTTTCAAGTAGAAAACTCCGAGTTTGGTCAGACGCTCCGACATATTTTTGGTCGATTTTTATTTATTTCATATTTTATGCTTTAGTTCATTTTATGAAATTGTTGGTCGAGTAAAAAGTCTTTTGTCAGACTTTATTTTTTAACTCCATATATTAAACAAATTTAATTTCTCAATTCGTGACACTTTCAGTACAGTAATGCGAGTTGGAATTATCTGCATGCCATTTAAAATATATAATATGCACATATATGAAATTAACTTCGTATACATTTGTAAATAAAAACCTATATGTCCGTGCATTTAAAGTTAATGCTTTTACATTATTTTTATTGTACATTTATTAACTTTAATACGCAAAAGTATAGTTTTTTATGCACAAATGTGTCTGAAATTACATAAAATGTGTACGAAGTCATTTTCATATACATTTTACATGAAATTTCCTACAGATTTTTCTTACGGTGATAAGAAAAAGGGTTTCATGATACTTCGTAAATTTTTCAAAGGCGACTGACTAAAGCTTTCTATCTACGCTGCAACTGCATCATGATTTATGATTGGTACATGGCGAAGAAGATCACATTTTGGGTCCTTTAAATGCGTAATTAATGACCTTAGTAAAGAAGATATTTTCACCACTTTTCCATTTGTCTTCAGGATCCATAGAAAAGTTCGGTTAGAATATCGCTTATCGCACTTTATCCTTTCCGGAGGTCGTCTGGCGCCAGAGACTGAACTCTGCGCGATTTGTCCTAGTGTGCGAATTTTCAGGATTAAGAAAAACATTTTTCACAGAAAAAAGTACTTCCCAGTAAGCTCGTCTTTCTTTCGGCATTTAAGAGCTACCAAAAGTGGATTTTAATGACTCAAGACTTTCCTACATAAACTCGTATGTTTCACATACCAACATTTTATTATTTAAACGCAAACTTTCCACGAATTTTTACAGGATTATGATGTGAATTACTCGTCCATTCTCGTTTTCGCAGAAGCGAAAAAGTAATTAAATTTTTTGCAACAATCATGCAACTATTTCAACTTATAGTACTTTCAATTTTTTTGTGACACAATTTCAGTCGTAAAAATGTTTTTTTGATGAAGAATGAAGTCATAAATTTATTTTTGCGATGGAAATTTCTGGCTGCTCTATTCACATTTTCTAAGTTCCTTTTCTTTCTTTACTTGGTCATTTATAAAAGTTTTCATCTCAAATCTCACTTTAGCCAATATAAGTTTTATCCAGTTAACTTTTAACACTTCACTTAAAAAAACTCTTCACATCTTATTTACAATTGCATTGCGTTCTCAACTATAGAAAATTTCCTTTATATGCTCTCGACTAACCATTGTGATAAAGAATCTATCACAAATTGGAACTTTTATCTAGGTATTTTTGAGCTTTAACGTTACAAAAAAAAAAATCGGTAAAAAAAGGTCTAAAGAGCCTCAGTAGACGACTTGTTCCAATCACAGTAACCCTTTTTGAAAGCATTTCTCTCATTCATAGAAAAGCCATGCTCGTTATTTGATAAAATTGAAGCTTTGCCAAGGTGCAGTTCACTCGTAAAGGGAATGTTCCTTGGTGAGAATTCTCTAAGTCTGCAGGACGTAAACTACTATCTATGACATACTTGCCAGCTTCTGCATCGGACAAAAACAGAATTCGAATGAAACTACTTTTTTAATATTATATTTTAGTACCACTTTGAAATAAAGACGTTTGATCAGTTAAGAAAATTCCGCATTAGACTTTCTATATAAAGAGTGAATAGAATCCATTCTGATCAATTACATACATATATGTAAAATCTTTACAAAAATCGAGTCACAAATTAAATGAGGCCTCATATTATAGAAATTTCTTCTTCTATATGGCTTATACATAAAATTTTACTGTGAAGAAAATGCATAAACTCATCGTAACTTTCCGGCCATTGTTGTCAGAAATTGGATATTAAAAGAGAACTTTTACTCTTTCCATATAATATGAAAAGTTTACATACTTATACCTGAATTAGCTATAATTCTTTTTTCAATAATTTAAAAAATGTTTTTCTCTAAGGTTGATGAACTTTCTTTCTTGATTTTTATTTTCTGTTAGCTCTGAAGTACTAACGATGTATTTCGATGTATGATAAAAATATGCAACAGATAAATATTGTGTTATATTTTCTTCGATCGAGGTAAAGAATTTTATTTCCCACTTTGGAGGGAAGGATTTTATACCATACAATTTATGCAGATTTTTTATATTGATTGTAGGTATTGTTATGTTTACATATTCATACATGCTATTCAATTTCGTGACATGTATGCTTCATCTACATGAATCCAAAGTAGTTTGTTCTTGCCAACCCAAATGATTGTAATTCCCGAGTCCTCGAAGCGATTATTCGACCGATAACTCTTAAAAATATGAGTATAAACGAAGAAGAATGACATTTTGGTATACATAAGAAGACGAGTGTTTTCCTTCGATCGACCTCGTTTCTTTTACCCCTGTTCGATATTATTTCCACCCTACTCACGTGCAAAACGTACATAACAACGAGCGAAAGATAAACTCTCGTTCTAGAGAGGCCGAGAGGGTACAAGAGCCAAATGTGGCGCAAGCGTTTATTTCTCCTCTACCGAATACCGAATAGAACACGAGATTTCATGAGAACTGTTTTTATTGAAAACTTATCCTAA
Organism: Synergus japonicus; assembly: GCA_900474275.1. Classification (NCBI taxonomy): domain Eukaryota; kingdom Metazoa; phylum Arthropoda; class Insecta; order Hymenoptera; family Cynipidae; genus Synergus; species Synergus japonicus. Next base: position 143,919 of record UCOH01000002.1, read on the forward strand.
GTTCTGCTGATTTCTTCCCGATGCTGACAGTGAATTTTATTTTTATGAAAACGAGTCACCAATGATTATCCTTTCGAGTCAAAGTTTCAGAAACGAAAAGAAAAAACAATAAATTAATAACCTGATGATAATAGCTTTATTATTTAATTCATAAAAAGAGGAACTGGTAAACAAGCCCCCTTGTTTACTGGATAGACCCAGTGACGCATTGAATAATTAAGTTATTAAAATCTTAAAGCTTTTTATGATTTATTATATAGTCTATATTATATCAAGGTAAAAATAGAATATTGCACGATAAGAGTTGGATACCTTTATTAATTTTTCTTTCTACGTAAAAGCCTTCCTTTATAAGATCTATGATTTTAATTACCTTAATTTCACAAAAGCTCAAGAAACTTAAATTAGTACAGTCTAATATATTCTAGAGCTTTAATCTCGTTTATTAGTCACCTTTCTAGACAACTCGTGTAGCATTCTTTCAGTGAGCAATATTTAATATTTAATATTTCAGCTCAAATATATCACTAATTTTTAATCGTTATATTAATCTTACGTTTTATTTTTAAAATAGTCAAAATTAGCGAGATAATAAAAAATGATAATTATCTAAAGAAAATAATAATCTAAAAATAATTATCTAAAATCCCTAATTTAGAGATCAGGTTTCATCTTTTCCTCTTCAGAAAATAGTCGATTATTAGACAATAAGAGATCCCATAAGCCCGAGGCTGTACGAAAACTGCGTTGAGAAAAGATAACGCGTCGCTCGATCAAACTGTCTTGCATTTTAATCGAAAAGAAAAACGAATATGGTAGATAACTTCTGAAGCATGAGCGAATTTTCCTGGTTATGCATATATTTTTCCGTGAGAAATTTGTCATCTTATGCTACAAATTCTAATCTCCAAGCGATAAAATTTAAACTTCTTTTAACGTTCAGTTTTATGACCTTTTATTACATTAATACCTCAAGATTTTTTTTCCATTAAATGGTTAGCCACCCCTCAATAAATAATAAGCAATGAACGATCTCTGTGCTATTTATTATAAGGTTTATTTGTTAATATTATTTAACATAATATTTTGATGTGGCCTATTGTTGTCAAGGGTCGTCAGTCACTGTATCTATTACTTTAGGTGGTCATTTGAATTCGACAGGTTTCTGTTAGTATTGATTTTAATTTGAATTGCTTTTAAATCAGGACCGCAGACAAAATGTCGATATGATCGATATATATTCGATCGACGAACCGTAAGTTTAAAAAAAAAAAATCCAATTGCCCGCGTTCCGAGTGAAGAGCATCCAATCGGAAAAACTTCAGGATGAGTTTAAATACGTGAACGATCGCTTATATTAGATTCAAATAAATTTTAGAAAAAAAAGAGTTTTCGTTTCAATGCAAATCTGTTCAATTTGAAACTTTATAAGTATTTCACTGACGTCTTTTTATATTTCAATATTCTAACAGCTAATTTTTAATATTACTGGACTAACTATTCTCATATAACTTCGTTAAAACGTTGAAAGTGGTCAAAGTTATTAATTTTGGCTGATGCAGAGATTTTTCTAAATTCCCTCGTTCGTTTCTAACTACACCTTTTTTTCCATGTGGAAATCATTAAACTGAGATAAGAAAACTGAAGGAGATATACGAGAGGGATTATATGAAATATACGTGAGTAATGTAGCTCAAAGGGGACTCGGAAATTTTTGTAATGATAAACTTCAGTAAAACGAATAATCTTTCAGTTACATAAGATACTTACAATATAAAATAGGTTTTTCATTCAAATAATTTCTTAAGTTTTGAAATTGATATCAATGTTATTATATTGAATTGTTGTTCTGAAAAATTACCAGTGAATGTCAATTTTGACGTTTTAAACTTACTGACGGTTTTTGAGTCGACGAATAAGAAAAGTTATCTAATTGCTCTCAGTAAAATAATGCTGAAGATATAAGATTAAATCTGGAATGTGAAGAAATTTAATCAGATTCACTCCCACCTACCATGTGTAAAAAATTGGAATTTAACGTGTAGGACAGTAAAACCTTGCTTCCCACGACAAAAAGGAATTGAATTCGTGTGCTCATTTGGCGTACAGGAACATCCAAAACGATATCTTGTTGTTTGTCTCGGGCAATCCAATAAACGATACAATATCTACCTACGACTTGAGATTTCTGTTAAAACAATGCACCGAAAAGCTGAATTATTAATTCAATTATCTACCAATGAGATAAAACTCTTTATGAAAAGCTTCCAACCCTCCCTTTCGATTGAAATTAAATAATTAAATTTAATTCATATTTAATTTTCAAATTAAAGAAGACCTGTTATTTGCCTTTAAAAGAATTCTGCTACAGTTTGAATTAAAATCGAATTTTTAACAATAGATGATTAAAATATTCTTCTATTCTAAAGTGAAGAGTAAAAAGAGGTGGAAATATGTTTTTACTTATAGTCTAATAAACTACAATGGTTTACAAACGAGTTTCGGAAAGGGTTGAAGTCACGAGTTTAATTTTAAATTAATGACCTACTCCTCCATCAATTACCTCTCCATCATGAAATTTTTTGTTACTCTCTCTCTCTAATGGCTTTACATTGCTTTAGTATCAACCCTAAATAAAGAAAGGCATCAGTCGTAACATTTATTCACATTCTTAATGATGCTTTACCATATTCGACTTTTTTTCATCATCTGAATGGATTTTTTTCTGTAAAATCCTGTGTTATAATTCAAATCTCTGATGGACTAAAGTGTAATTGAAAAATTTTTTTCAAAACTGTCTAATGTATATTTTTAGGAGTATCGGTTCTTTAACAAGTTTAGTCACGGAATTCATTTTAATTTCAGTTCATCAAAGATTGATTTACTTGCCAGGTTTCACAGAATTACAGATACACATTAAAAGCACTAATGGAACTTTTCAATTTAAAAAATAAATTTCAATTGTGTTACAATTTTGGAGAGCTTTGTACCTTTGCACTCATCATTCAAAACTCTCGGTGTTTCCTCAGAATATCTGAAATTCCAGAAGACCGTCGTAGGTTCTATATAAAGTTTGAAACAGTTCCAGAGCCACTTCACTAAATGGACTGTGGAATGACGAAAGTAAAAGCAATCGAACGGTCCTTGTGGAATGTTTACGAAGGGAGCTTTAAAGAATATTGAGGAAAGCGATAATTCAGTCAAGGACTTATTCTATTTTATTTCTATTTTATTATATTCCCATTACTAGGAAAGCTTGCAAGTTTTCTCGCACGTCCTCGGGTTCGAGAAAAAATTGACGGCTAATTTGTCTTTAAAAAATTATAAGTCGCAAAAATTGCATGACAAATTTTATTATACTCTAATTGAAAGATCTCAGATTGAAAGGTATTTCAAAAAGAATTCAATAATAAATCTCGACATTCTTAAGTAAAGCTTCTCAAGTGATGAAATTATTAGAGTAAAGCTAATGAAATTCACTTTGCTAAATTTTGTCAATCAGGGGATTTTTGCAAAGCTCTTTGATGTTCCTTTCCTCAATCCTTCCTTCCTCAATTCCTTTAGGTATCCAGTGACTCTGTCTGCACTGCCTTTCTCTATAGATCGGCCACCTGTAGCTGGTCTCTCTTCGATTCAGTACAGCATCGTGGTATATTAAAAAAGGAAATAATACTTTCAATGACTCTTATTTAAACAGTCGTTCTCTCATCTTAATTGGCCTCTTCTCTTTTAAGTGCAACTTTCTATTCTAAACATTCCCTTCTATCAGGGTATTGATTTAAATACCAGACATTATTATAATTAATAACATCTTTTTTGGGTGTTCAAAATTATTTTCTACAAAACGTTGCATTTTCCTTCAAAGTTGCAAAGACTGCAAAATCGATTGACTTTGAATTAATCATCAGCCCTTGAATTAAAACTTTGGTTTCAGCTTGAACGTATTTTAATGAAATAAACTACGAATCTCGTCTCTATGCAGCTGTTCGTGTCAACCCTTTTTAATTTATCTCCTGCAAACCCTCGTTTGCAAACTTTAATCCCAACTATCTGAGAAGAATCCGTTCCTATTTCTCTCTTTCTTCTCGTCCAATTCTGTTTGTAACCCTAGTTCGGTTTTAATGATGAAAGTTCCAGTCTTTTAAAAATTTCATTCGGACTGACTCTGCTGAAGAAAGAGCGTGTCCTACTTCCTTCAACCAATCAGCTTTTAGAATAATCAAAGTAATAGAATTAATACTTTAATCAAACCAAAGCTTACACTTTCAAATAATATTGGTTTCGAGAGTTCGCGAACTTATTGAAGCAATCCAATTTACATCAAGATATAAGAAAGTTTAGAAAATGTAGAAGATTCATTTATTAAGAAATATTTATTCAAATTACTTAAGAAAGATTAATTAGCAAGATTAGATTCAATAATGAATATCATGAAAGGTTTCTATAAAAACAATTGATTAGCAAAATTTTAGCAATGAAATTCACTTCACAAAGTTTGCTTTCAGAAGTAAGAACTAATTTTCCAAGTACCTAAGGTTTCTGTTTTCTAGTTTGTTCAACTTTTAAAGCATCAGTCTTACTTATTTTCCTGTGTGACTCTTATTTCTGTTTCTTTGTAAGCAAAGATAGAGCACAGTACTGTACTTGTCCAAACTTACTCTTGAAGTTTTTATGTGAATTGATATGTTCGCATAGGATCATTGTTGAAGTTAGATGAATTTATATTAGTTTTATAATGCACTTTAGACAACTTTATAGTATATCTTAATGAGAATTCAATACTTTGAACCGAGGATGAATCAATATAAAAGAATATTGCATTTTTAGTGCCTATATTTTTGACGTAAAAAGGATAATATCAATTAGATTTTTTTGTGTGGTTTTGATCGCTTTTAATTAGTGGACTCTAAATTTAGGTAATTAATAGTGGTCTACTGTTCTAAAATTCATTTTCCATCAATTTCATGGCCAACAATGACTAAATACCAATAAACAACCTTTAAAGTTCCTCTATGCGTTCCAAAGTTGGGTAAAATCAAATTCGCTTAATGCTTGGAAAATAAAAAAAACACATAAACATTTTATCGCGAATAATAACAATAATAATAATAATATCGTTTGATTCCTTTTGTCCATACATAAAAGAATAATTTGTAACTTTTTGAAGTTAATATTTGCCTTGAATTACCTCACTAAAATAAAAAGCCGGTTGAATTGAGAAAAACTAAGGAATTAGTTCTAATAATCAATCATTTGATAGAATTAAGATGTTTATCTAGTCAATCTGTTGGGCCATCACAATTATAAGCAAGTAACAATCGAGTTATGATTGACGATTGAATTTTATTGTTTAGACACGTCAAAGCAGTGGCGTCGGGAACAACGACGAAGAAGAGGACGCGGGTGGTTGCTCGTCAACAAAGACGTTGACGCCGACGACATCCCCTACGGAGAGAGGATCTACAGAGATGATGGGGTCCATTCGTACAGTTATAATGGACCCCTTAACTGCTAGACTTCGAAATTCTGAGGAACATCGAGTGGAAGCAATTTTAAAACGTGAATCTGGAGATCTTATAGATATCTCTTCTTCTACTTCAACTTCGGTTTCCGCAACTGCATCCGCGTCCGGGGTATCGACCAGAATCTCTGCCAACGTTCTCTTTACCCTTCCAGCATCGTCTGAGCGGTTAGTCTCAAAGAAGATGCCAACCATTTCGAAGTCTCAAATGAAGGGTAAGTTGCCTCCAAGGAATGTTACACAGACTAAAATGAAAATGAGAGAATAGCGCTAGAAATTTACGGATTTCCCCGAGAGCAGTTTTGCATATTTAGGAAAAAAAAAAAAAAAATCTCGGATGAGTATTCTCACGAAAAATATCCAGTAAAAAAGCTTCGAAATATTATCTAAACATGATCGTATAATAATGCTAGTTTATTTAAAAAGAGAAAAGATATTCTTCAAGCGAATGTAAACGCTCGTTAAGAGCGATTTTGACCAAACGAACAGGGTATAAAAACAACCCTTTTCTATGATTCTTTTTAACTCGAAATGATTAAGAGCACTTTTTTCATTTTACTCGTTCATTATACTATCTCGTGAATTTTTTTCAACCATTTGTCTTAAATTTAAATCCTGAAAAAAGCTGGTGCATATACATTGAAGAAATTAAATACGAATCTGCAAAGTTAGTTCACATTTTCTCAAATCGAGTAAAACGTTTCATTATCTTATTTGTTGTTATGATTTTTTCTCTTGCGGTAAATGTAGACTAATGCAAAGAAGGTGGATTTAGCACATAGTTATATTTGAGAGACGAGAATCATCACATCGATTTATGGATAATCCCATTTAGCCTCGACAGAGTGGAAGCGGTGGCCTAATTTGTCATTCTTACGGAGTCTGGTATCCTAGATGTATTTCTCTCCTTATTTCAAACGATTTTCACAAAATTTGTATGCATTTTTAAGATAACAGTAATACATTATATTCATGACTCGAATCTATGAGAAATTTCAATATTTCAATCATATAGCAATATTAAATATCAATTTGAATTTTCTCATGATAATAGTAGAAAATTTAACTATAAATTGAACTAAATCTCATCTAGGCTTTTCACATCGTTAAATCTTTCTCTTCAATAAATGAATATGCAAAGATTCTCCTAGGGGAGTTTGAAACATTCGGATCGTTTCCCAAACTACTGAATGTATTCGAATCGAACCAGAGTAATAAATTACTCTAATGAAAACCACTATGCACTATCTGGTAAATTTACTTACTAGTAAGTGCGATATTGTATGCAAATACCTACATGACAATACTGTTTGGCACCCTGATGGGAGGGAGAGAGATTACCTCTTGTTCCAATTCAGAATAATATCCTATATGTATGGGAAAGGGGCAGTTTAGACTCCAACGAACAATAAACTCTACAAGCTCACACGACTTCCAACGAGTATCTTTGATAATCCTTTTTCTCCGTTAAGCAATAAAGCAGAATAGACACTCGTGAAAAAGGAAAGCTTTTACGAGGCTTTCATTTTCAAACACAAGTTTCTCGCTAGCATCTCTCCAAGATTACGATGTTTTACTTCCTGATGAGATTTTCTAATGAAGCTACTTCAAAGACTTTTTTTCTAAGGATAATTGACTTAATTAACGGATTCTCTATTTTATTATTAAATTAGCCTACATTTCTCAAAATCTCTTAATTTTCCAAATAGTAATTTATAAAGTACCATTATTTATTTATAACTAATTTAAAAAGTTTCTATGCGTTCAGAATGTGCAAATGAAGATGTATGAAGCAATGCAGAATAGTCCTATTTTCTCCCACTGAAGGGCTTTTGTTAATATTTGAAAGAAGTGTTCATAAAAACTTTTATAATTCTACCTCAGTTGAGAATTGTAAAGAGTTACTGGAGTGGTCTGAGTTCCACAAAGGATGGAAAAATACAGAATAATCGTTGAAACAATTGCATTTTATAGTTTTTAATTTGAATTGCAATTTTACTTTTGCAGATTTGTGTTTTAAAAAGATTCACATTTAAACGATGGTCTAATTATCAAATCACGATTTCTTTTCTTAAAGAAATGATATTCTTAAAGAAATGATACATAATTCATGAGTTGATCAGAAGAACCGTCACAATAAAACGGACAATGTAACTCAATATATTCTCTATTATGTATATTTCCAAAAATTTCATTTCTGTCTGGGCGTATTGCATATTCAATAAACTTATAGAACATGCTCGTTATGTTACAGAATTCAGAGAAGCCTTCAGGCTCTTTGATAAAGATGGAGATGGCAGCATCACGAAGGAGGAACTTGGTCGGGTTATGCGTTCTCTCGGCCAGTTTGCGAGAGCAGAAGAACTTAGGACGATGCTTCAAGAAATAGATATCGATGGTAAGTTTTTCATAAAATATATGTTCAACTTGTGAAAGGAATGTTTACAGAAAATTATACGGAAAGCTCTTTGAAAGGTTCATTATTTCTGTTCAGTGGTGCATTTGATAATATTTGTACGAACTGTAGAGAATGCAGTTTTATCAATCTGTAAAATTTATTCCAATGAATTCCAGTCTTTAAAAGCAGAGTAAATATTTTTCTCAAAATCAATTATAAAAGCCCAAATATTGCCATAATTATCGAAACTACCCAACAGATAATAAAGAGGAATTTTAATTGCATTGCATCTCCAAAGGATCCGAAGTTACGTAACTAGAAATAAACAGAACAAAGCACAGAAGCAGACACTTATCTCAAGTACAAACTGCAAGTGACGTCTTAACTTAATCCGTTTTAATTGGGTTCGTTTCATAATTGGTTTCTGGACACATCAACTTAAGTTCTGTCCTTAAAATATATCATTCATTTGCAATGAATGATATATTTTAATTCAGACTTATATATTTAAGAATTTAATACCCACTGAAAATGTAAGCTTTCAATAACAAAGAGCGAGACATCATTATTATCAAATTCAACATAAGAAAGCACTTTTCCCAGCAGCGGTAATTTAGCGAGCACATCTACATTTATAATTAAATTCGAAAAAAGCACGAGTCTGTTTCAGAACAGTTCAAACATAAAGTTTTTACATACTTCTTTATTTGCATGGCTCATTTACTACGGAAATTCCAAGTAACTAAACTAAGTACAAACCCCTGCTCTTTAAGTCGCTACCTAGAATACCTTAATTGCGGGCAATTTTCCCTAGTCTCCCCTTCCTTTTCTCCCTGCTTGGCACTCTCAATCTTTGCCAGCCTCCCGCTTCCCTAATAGTGACGAGTTTTGCCTTTAGCCAGACACGATTATAAGTATAAGAGAATTATTAAATCAGATTTTCCATAAAATGAAATACCCTTCTTGACTTCTTGACTCTCCTTGTTTTAGTTGCTCACTTGTAGAAAGTACACGTATAATATCCTCGCTACGCATCAAATTCTTGCAAGATAAACTCAAGAAAGTCTAAAACTAGAAAGTTTTCTTAATTAAAGAGTATATATAGGGTGAAGTCATCTTCTATCAATGATCTTTTTTCTTAAACTTTTGGGCTTGAAATTTTTTAAATAAAATGATTGATCAGTCAGGCTTGGTTGTGAGATTATCAATTTCATTTATAAGGAGAGTAGACTACTTATTTGAACAAGGTCGACCCTACGTTCTTATTTCACTACCTCCATTTCTACAAGAATCGACATTGTTCTCACACAATGACAGCACACGAGACTTGAAATCTTTCACAACTGACCTTTCTTTATTTCCTGTTGAGCCAGACGGAGGAAGTCTTATGCTCGAGATATTTTTTAGAAGGTGAAATCTGCAAAATGAGGGAAGCCTTATTTTTGGTAGAAATAATAGGAAGAATTCAGTGGCAGTGAAGAATTCTAAAAGCGTATTCATGATTATAAAAATCTGTGTGAACAACACTTTCCTTAATATATCTTTATAATACCCTAATCACAGTTTTATATATTTTATTCAACTCACGTTTTATAATTTTTGTCTATCGCCAAGAAGCTAATGAAAATTCCAACATCAGAAGATCGAATATGTGGAGTATCTATACTAAATAAGACTTTGCTAAGTTTCTGCACATTTTCACTAATGATCTTTTGATTTTATTTGAAACATGGAGTAAGCTTCCGGCATAATTAATATTTACAAGGTTGACAGACTCTTTAATAATGGCGTCCTCATTAAAGTTGAGAAATTGTAAATTTAGAATTGTGGTTCGATAGATATTGTTCGTTAAAAATGAAATGAAAAAAATTCTAGAAAAAACTTGCTAAAATCTTCGTGAAATTTATACATAATCTTGTTAAAAAAGGTATAATAATTAAACCATTAGTTTATGCTGTTTTTGAGTAATGCTCAGTTACAGATTATCACGAGAAAATCTCATACCCATTTCTCAGACCTCACAGCTCACAACCTGGAGGTTGGTTCTGGATAAAAAAAGGAAACAGATGAAAGCTCCTGTTTTTTGTTCTTGTTGTAATTGCATTTTTTCCCTTCATTAACCCAAGAAAGGAAATTTATTATTACACTAAATGACCGATGAATGCTTAAAATTTTTATTATAAAAATTGGTACACAGCATAAAGGAACGAATTACATCAATAAAATATTCCATGTTTTTCATTCCACAGTGGAGTGCTTTTTACAATATCGTTTCTTTCTTTTTTGCGATACTTCTTTGGAGTGTGAAACTCATTCAAGTTTCTGTCACCATTCGCCTCGCGATTGCCACTCTTTCCTCTGACTTCCTTGCAATATCGTATTTTCATCGAGCAAGTGAGCACGATTTCCTTCTTTGCCACTTTATTTTGTCGCTTGAGTGTTTGCCAGCTTACATGCACACGCAGGTGAATGCAGCTTGCAAAATCGAGCCAGTCTATCCACAGGGTGCCATAGCCATTTTCAGTGAACGCGAAATCGGCGTTGAAATAGGTGCTGGTGTTGTTTTATTTATCTCGATGAAGAAATACGAATTTAAAATTGTCATTGTAAACCAGATTCCGCCACCGGAGATTTATGACAAAAATTTTTCATTCCAATGTTTTACGAATGAAATTAAGAAACCCGAAATTCATCGAAAGCGTAAAAACGAGATTCTATCCAATTTTATAGTACTACAAGAGAATACTATTTCCGGGCAAATATCGCTTTCTAAATCAGAAATAAAAACGTTTTTATAACCAATCGATCCACTTCTATTTTCTCTGAAACCTTTGGATATTTAGTTTGTTCTAGAAATTCTCACGCAGATGTACACGTGCACTCAAATAAAAAAAAAATAATTAAAAATCAGGTCATGTTACATAACATAATAACCTGTATTTTTGATCCAGGAAGCTTATTTCATAACAAGTAATAATTCTGAAATAAATAGAGACTTGTCAGCAGACATGTATTTATAGAGACATTTAAATGTGATTGAAATAGCGATTGAGAATTCCATTCGAGAAAGGGGGAAGTATGTAATTTGATTGAATAGGAATTCCTTTGACGTAACAGGAATCCTTTTGCCTCTGTTTTCTCAATTTACGTAACATCTTTTCAATCAAAGTAATTTGTCGGTTCTGATTTAATTCGTCCTAAAAATAAGATTATAGAGACTTTATACTAAGAAAATGATTGGGCTTTTATCATTTTACTTCCAATAAAGTTCATTTAAATTTATCCCCCAGTATTTTTGATATTGTATCAAAGATTTCAAAAAATTGGATTTGAAAATACATTTCTGAGGCATCCTTGCCTCCAATGTATAGAGAAGGGAAATTTTACGGGAGCTTCACACGTCTCTAGATTTATGGTGACAGGACTAGCTTTGGAAGGTTGCTTTCTTCTTCTTCAGTCAACGACCTGTCCATCCAATCACAGCCTTGATTCATTTATCTTCGAATTCTCGTCGATTTACTATTTTCAAAAACACATTAAATGACAGAACTCTGAGTGTTCACACAGTTCTTTAGAAGAAAATCAATATAAAGAAAACTGGACATGAAACTCGATATTGAATTGCATATTATAATATCTTGTTATTAAATTATGAAACGACTGTTTAAATATTTAGATATAATATGTAGACATTACAATTTAATATCTAGCTATTAAAATATATGATCCAAATATTGTAACTTTAATTATTTTATTATTTGGATACTAAGTTTTGCTTTCTATTTTTAGATATTCAATCTAAATATTTAAACAGTCGTTTCATAATTTAATACCAAGATTTTTCACCAAGAATTTTCCATTATACATCACGTGATTTTTTGTCCCATCGCACTAAATATTAATAAGAGAGTATTCTCCTTTGGTTCTGAAACCTTTTTTTCTGGAGTCAGCCTGGAAACATTAACTTCTCAAATATTGATACTGTACCTGATTCTACAACTAAATTTACAATAATTTCATTTTCTTAAAAGGTAGAATGTTCAACTTTTTAAATTTCTCTCATTCAGATACAGCAATCTCACATTAAATTAAGTAATTATATTTAGATAATTAAGTAGAAGGAGAACTTAAGGAAAAGAGCCTGAAGCTTTCTAAAGTAGAATCTATTTCCCTTAAGAGTTGATACTATTTATTCAAAAAGTTGTAGATGATTCACGTTTATAAAACTTTCATAAAGTTTATGCATGTTATATAGCTACCAGCTTCTTATTTTTCTTGATTATAAAATATCTACAGAGTACGATACGTGCATTTAATTCAAACCCGGATTTTTTCAAATGAAAATAATGTTATAAATTGGATCATTTCTGTATGTAAACAAAAGTACAGAATTGACTGTATACAAAAAGGATTTAAATAAATATATGAAGAGAGCGGTTGCTTCTAGGACAGACTGTAAAGCTTTAGTTATGATTCTATTTCTGTAAGCTGAGAATTTATGGAACAAAAGTTAGAATTTGCACGCTGAGTGAATAATTGTCAATTGTGATTCATGATACGGATGGTTGTTCTGGAGAAGCTTTTTATATTTCTAAAGGTTTATTTATTTCAGATTCCTGTTCGTTTTCAGTATTCGTATTTACTTAACAAGAAGCAGCTTTTTAAATTCTGGATATTGATATATTAAACTTTCTTATCAAATTGAAATAACAGTGTATCCCAGTATTCAAAAAATATATTTATATTTTCTGATTCCTTCTGAAAAACTGAATAGAAATTCTTGACAAATTTAAAAATTCATAAACTCTTGAAAGTCGTGACATCTTCTTTAATATTCATTTAAATCTGACATTTCTCTCTTTCTCTCATTATCCTTCGTATTAAATATGCTTTTCGTGTGGTACTATGTTTAGTACTACTGGGGCATTAAAACAACTTGCGGTACACAGTTCTAGGAATTAAGCTGCATTGCTGAAGGCTTTTTGTCGCCGAACTGGGTCGCTGGCTTTTTCATTCACTCTATCTACATGTGTAGAGCGATTGAGTAAATCGAAGGATAAAAAAAATATGAAGAACTTTTGTCTCACTCACAAAATTAAAATCGCCACAATCGCGAAATGTTTTAGCGGAAGTAAAGTAAAGTAAATGAGGATATAAAAACAATAAATGATTTAAAACATGATATAAAAACAATATCCTGATTTACTGCTCTGCATTTTCTATGATTTATTAAAACTCTTTATCATGCCAAGAGTTGCTATTTCGCAAACGAAAGAGGGTCAGACTTAATATTGCATTACGGAAAAGTGCGCACAGAAATGTTAAAAGCTGTCACGCGTAACTTTTACTGCATTTTTATGTTTTCTTTTTCATTGTATGTTGTCTTTTTTCTAACTTTGAATAGCTTATAGCATCCTTCCTTAATGCAAGACACTTTTATAGTCATTACATGGTGAAATGGAATACGGACCATCATTATGTATTTAAGGGTGCCCTTTTCTTCTTCCCAAAGTATAAATGCCATCTTGGAATTTCTGAAAATAATGCTAAGAAAGATTCTCACATATTTTCTGAAAACACTAAAAGAAGCTTTACAGGTTTATAATATTTTTTTTATTTACATGCAAATGAATTAGCTTTCCATTTACACGGAACTTGAGAACTTTCTCTGCATCATGACGAGTCTAACACTGAAAATGAAATTAAACATCTTAAAATAGAAAAATACATTCTTTTCTCAGGTGTTCCCAAGAATAGGAAGTATAATTTTCTCAATGAGCTCTAGTCTGTAATCAGTCTAAAATAATCGATAAGATTCAAGCATAAATTATCCAGTACTCCTTCGTTTCGAATAACTTCAGTTTCTGGAACAAAAGTCCCAGCGAAAGTTTAAAATTAAGAAATTCTCTAATTTTAATTAAATTGCTCGAACAATTCATGATTAATCTTTTTTATTCAAAGTGCAGAACAATGTTCTTCTCTACAGGAGTTAGTATTTTATTTATGAGGTGCAATGCAATCCAACTCGCGTGATGTTTGCCTTTTTAGCTTACCGGCTGACTAAAACCAGACTTGACTACTGGATAATATCTATGCATCGTTTTCGACGAAGAGTGTACGCTACTGTACTCTGTATTTCCTTTATGATTTTATGGCTTTAGCTTTCACATTTCCATTCCTACAAGCCAACAATATAAGTTTAACAATTTATGATATCATAAAATAAAACCATGAATATTTCTCTGAATATGATCTTTATGAGTGTAGCTCTCGCTTCTTTATTAGTTTCATTTCTCTTGATTCTGCAGTCGCTATATGAAAAAATATTTGTTTTTTCAAATCTAAGGCAATAATTTAAGGCTGTTTTAGGAAGCTTCATTCTTTGCGGAGTTTCAGAATTTTAGCTTTGACCTATAGTAAATGGAAACTAAAATTGCAACATTATTAGCTATTTGATGTTAAAGTAGGATTTTCATAGATTACATCCCTATAAGTTCTAAACGTTTCAAGACTGAATTGAAGGTATTACCAATTTTGAACTTTTAGGTATTCAGCTTATTGAATATTGAACAACTTCTAATCTTCTACATTACATATATATTAAAGACTAAATACATTGAATGAACTGCTTTTACTTAGATTTTATTTTACTTTGTATAGTTTAGAAAAAATGTTTAAATCGTATACAACCTGTTCTCAATCTCTGAGTTTTTTAAGGGCTCCTTAATTATTTATTACGAGGTTTCTTTGCAGCTTAGCTATTAATGTCACGCATTCGTTGTTTAGAGGATGCTCTTTTTCAGTAATTGGATTATACAGTTTACGACGAGTATGCCTAGATAAATCCAACCATAACTATTTTTATGAGGACAAAAGTGGAAGAAGAGTGAAAGAAAATCAATTTCAGGGTTCTATAGGATAATGAAATTTATAAGAGACACTTATTGTCTGTAAAAGAAATACGATTTTTCCTTTGAAGAATGTTTTTCGATAAAAGTTAGCTGTATCAAATGTGTAGAATATATTTTTTTTTCAATTCACTTATCCCTTTTCGTGACTCGATGCTACTTGGTGGGATGTTCTTTTCAAGGGCAACATTGACAGGTGAGCAGATTAAAGATTGACTGAAGAAATCAAATTAAATTACTCGAGAAATGAGTTCATTTCTTTTCTCTATTTTTGGGGATATTTGATCATTTCTGAAGCAAGGGAATAATTTTTCATAAAAGAAAAACTTTATATTGAAATTAGGTTGCCTAAGATACTTGAAGTCATAAATTATTCATTGCTCTTTTAATATCAATTTCAATATGATTTCCATTAATGTAGATGACGTTTCTGAAAATATTCGATACATTTATTTTGAAAGCGTATTTTTAAATTAAAATAGTAATACTGTGAAATTACAACTTCATGATCCAATAAGGGAATTAATAATACTGAACATCATTGGCATATGAACATAACGTAAATGGATTAATTTCGAATAAATTAAGCAAGAGGTAATTGATACTCGAATTACAATATAATTTAATTCTAATAATAATATATCTTTCCAATCGGACATCGCTTATAGTATGAAACGGTTTATCTCTTTATCCCAATTTATTAGCTACGTGTACTAACTTTCAATATGTGTAACTTAATCACATACCATTATCTCAAAGCTCAAGTGCATTAGCTCTCTAGATCCATTTTACGTTAGAGCTTAATTGTATTTAGGAATTGTAAAATTTGATAATCAGATATTTTTACCCTCTCAGATTTCAAAAATGGTTGTATACAAAAAAAAGATGTATAAGATTCTTAATTTTTTTCAAAGCAAAGACAAAGTCAGTATGGAACTAGCTATTAAATTCAATTTACAAATAAGTGAAATTGAGCAGTTAAAATAAACAATTTTAAGATGTAAGGGACACTAGAATGCACTTTATGACTCGAACGACAATTTTAAGGGTAGAAGTAAGGGCATTAAAAGATGAACGACGAGGGTAGAGCATTCAAGTAGTCCTAAAGGTCCCTAGACACCTCGTAAGCAGTAAACCTCTCTAATCCGTAGACAGCTTATACAACCTTCGCTTACTCAACACATTCTCCTTGTGTGGACACGGAGAATTTCACCCCAGCTTCTTCTTCTCAGGTGGCAAAATTATAATCATTACAGCGAACCAAAGTTTTCCTAGCAAAACAACCCCTATTTACAACGCAAATATAACACGCTTATGTCAACCTCAGAAAAAATAATATAAAATAGTGGAAAATAATATCTAGAGAAAAAACAAGCTGTAAAATTGTTTATGCATATTTAAAATTGTCAAGCAAACTAAAAGTACAGAATTTTAAGTCAAGGCTACTTAAAAATGTATCAGATATGCTTTAGTTGGCTCGTTCTCGCCAGCTGAATGAGATTTAGATATCACACATAAACCCACTATGTATAAATAGAAGAATCTTGCCACGTCTGTGCAATATTTTCAGAAGCATATCATGCAAATACGGATGCAATATTACGTCACGCTTTTATGTCTTGCCCGGCGCGATGGAAAAATAATATTATTATAGGGTGTATAGTAGCAATTCCTATACGTCAATGCATGTATTAATGACAATAACTATTCAAATCGGATTTTTCAAAGTAATGAAAATTTTTTCCTATCTTTGCAGGCGATGGAAACGTGAGCTTTGAGGAGTTTGTAGAAATTGTCAGCAATATAGGAGGGGCAAGTGCAGCAGCACCTACTGATCAACATCAGGAAGAACAGGAACTTAGAGATGCCTTTCGGGTAAGTTTAATGCTTCAATTTCTAATTAAAAACTCTAATATTTCAAAATTTATTCATTGAGTAAATTTACGCAACTATATAATCATTTAATCAATAACTGAATAAATAAATTTTATGAGAAGTAGCAGTAACTTTGATCAAGAGTTGGATTTTCTTCCATTTTATTTTCTTAAGAAAAAGTTTCCATTCTTTACTGAAAATAGAATCTGCAAGCCGTTACTTAATTGGCTTAATTCTTTAACACTATCACTTTTGCCACATTCATTCGGAATTTTTCATTGTCTCTCATTTTCTCATCTCGCCATTGCCTTATCTTTGACGTAAGAAATCCGTCCATTCATTTCCTTGTTCATTTTTCCCCTTTTCCATCTCTGAATACTTTTTCGGGCGTGCAAGCTTTGCGTTAAGATAACGAGCTCGAACAATCTTTCTTTTCCCTAGGCTTTTCTCTTCCCTTCTTCCTCTCCACGTTTCTAAATACAATGTGAAAATATGTCGAAAAGAACATATGTCGATGATGTGCTTTTCAAGCTTTTATATGTAGATCAAGTACTACCCATGTCTGCGAAACAATTCAAAATGTTGAATGAAGAACTTTAAGGAGTTAAGGCTTCGGCGAAAAGAATAAAAAAAATCTTTTGCGAAAGCTTCGGTGAGATCTCTAAGCCATTTGGTAACCCTGGATACGAGTTGTATTTCTCTTTACCTTTTACCTTCTTTCTTTATCTGCTTTGCCCACTTTACACTTAAATCCGGAGGTTTTCGAATAAATTTCTTAAAATCCTGCATCCTATCCGACAATAAGTCTTTTTGATAAAACTTTTAACGAAACAATTGCAAAAATTCTATGAATTTATGTTCAATGTAACCCAAATTTCATTATAATATATTAAAACAAAGATAATCATTTCATCTGATTGAAATTAATGTCTTGCGATAAATGCAATTTCTACTTAAAATGCAATAGCATTATTCTATGAGATTTTAAGGGTTTCTAAAGATTTCGAGCTATTTTCAATGATTTCAAAGATTTTCGTGGAATTTTAAGAGATTTCATCGAATATACTTTACCATAAATAAAATTTCTACTTAAAAAAATATCGAATAATTGGAGGCGAAAAACAATATTTACTAAGTATTAATTTCTCGAAGGTTGGCAAAAATCTTCCTCTTTTATCAAGCAAAGAGTACAATATGAAATCGAGATAATGCATTGCCTTGTAAAAATTCGATCAGAGTTCTTATACATTTTTTGTGTGTTTCTGTTTTTGTTTCTTTTTTAGCAGTTTGGTGTAGCAATAAATCATACTTGTTCATATTGAAGTTCAGCTAGCGTTGTGCATTTGCAGCAGTTGTAAGAAAGTAATTTACAACGAGCTAACTGAATGTTTTTCTCTTTTTTTCCTTTGTCCCAACTGAAAGAGCTCGTTCGACTAGTAGTTGTCTCGAAAGAAGCTGGAAAAATTACCCAAGTACTCTCTGGGGAAAAGCGTTTCTTATTCAACCCCTTTCTTCCCCCCCTTTTTTATTTTTTTTATGTACATGTCGTCTGCCTCGTACGATCTTCATGGTCACCTCGAGACTGAACAAATAGGATTTTCTTTTCGCCTCTTTGGTGGTTCGGTGAACCTCAGGATTATAGCACTCTCGAAAACAGAACGCGTTCCATCTAATTACGACATGAACTGAAAATCTCTTTCCTTCCCTTTTTCGTGTCTACATTTTCTTTAAAAGATTATATTTTATATCTAAAGCAGAAATAGCATTGTAGTACTAATTTCAATTATTAAATTATTTGTGAAAATAATTGATATAATAATTTTTGATAAAACGCATACATCGGCATTTTTATTACCTTAGAATATTTTCTTTTATCAGAAATGTAAAATAGCAAATTCTCCCTCGAGAATAGAGAAAAGACATTCCTCTATTGGCAGAAGATTGACATATCCTGGATTACTGTCTCCTGAAAAAGGCAAAGGTTGAAAAAAGCAAAGAAGGAAGAAAAATATTGTCAATCGAATAAACATTGAAAATGTTGCAAATTTTTGTTATATTCAATTTACTGGTATAAAGTAAAATGCGTGTATTTGTAAACGAATATGTCTAATCAAAACGTCCTTCTCATCTACTTTCACGTACAAACTGTGCAATTTCTAAAGTTTCTCATGATAGAAAAAGTTTCAAGAAGTCAGACAATCTCGTTTTCATGTGAGATTAAGACAAGTAATTCTATGTACAGAAAAGTCTTGCGAATACGCTCTCTTTAATTCAAACTATGAATATCAGTCTCCGATAAAGTGGATATCTCGTTTATTTACTTAACTTTGAATAGAAATGCTAATTAAATGAGCAAATTATCTCCCCCAGGTCACTGAAAGAGTTAATCTAAATTCAAATTTGACCTAAAAAGACCGTCAATAAAACAGAAAAGGTAATAAAAATACCCTCTTATTCAATTACTCTCTCCGGTATGCCTTTGACGAAAAGTTCAGTTGCCTCTTTCCATCGACTTCCTCTATTTGACTACTTATAGCTTTGGCTTTTTTTTTCATTTTCTAAAAAAAAAATATCTAAAAATATTTTCTGCTTTAAAAAGCTAAACAACACCACCTTAAATTTCATATACTCAAACGCCTTAAAAAGAAATGGAATCACCTTACTTTTCCTTTACATAAAATATTCATACTATAAGGTTGTCAATTTTCTCTCGCTTATAACTTTACGTAACAAAACCACATCCACACGGGAAAACTCAGTCATCGAAACTTTCCTTGGCTGTCATCGACTTTAGGATAGGTCAAAAGTTTTCAAATATTTCACAAACGAACCAAGCATTTTTTATAAGAATATTTTAATACCTTTCTCTTTAAAACTTGAATTAAATTTCCTCTTTAAATATCTAATGTCTTCTCCTTCTCGCTACACAATTAAGTGATAAATACCTGTATCCAGCAATGTAAATGAGAGACGGGAACGAAAGCCTAGCATTCGGTGTGAAGAGCCCACACAACTATATTTAAGCATTCCTGTTTTCGAAACCTTAGTGTTTACATCCTATGAAAGTAATATGAAATAACTATATAAACCTCCTTATTCCCAAAGCGAAATAAAAGCCAGAATATCACTTTAAAGCTCATTTCTTAGTCGTTATCGTGTCGCCCACCACGAGGAAATCCTGCTGTCGGTATTATGAGTGGGGGGGGGGACTAAATTGACGACAGAAATAGTAGAGAAGAAAGCATGTCAAACCGTTACCCCACAATACCTTCTAATGACACTCACACCTCGACAAATCCTTCAAATACTGCTGTACCCGTTTCCTTTTCCTTTTTTCCAGCCAACAACTTTCTCCCCCCTTCTCTCCTTCTCTTTCTATTTCCTACCCTTCTCTTTATTCTTTTTTTCTTTTTACAATTTCCTGCCTTCTCCCTTAATCTACCGACTAGGCGAAAGTTAAATACAATTTGCAAATAAATATTGCTTACTTCAAATATTAATTTTGAAAAGCTTCGAATTACAGAGCAAGTAGAAATGGACTAGTGTTGTCAGACATATATGAAATAGATAAACATATTCAGACTGTTCTTCTTTTTATTCTTTGTTAATGTTTTAATATTGAAATCAATATGTCTTACCATAAAAGAAATTTCTACTTTGAATATTTACAGTGTAAGTAGAAATGGACGGAACTAGTAAGATTATTACTTTTAAATAAATTATTAATGTTTACAGACATTGGAAATATATGTTTCAAGGCTTTTGCTCAGTTTGAATTACTATTCCTGATTTATTTTTCCTTCAGAAAGTTTCTTTAGTATTTATATCAATGCAAGTTATAGAAATTGAACAAAGACACAGAAAGAGGGTTTTGGCACGGCCATAAGGACCTGGATACCCGAAATGGGAATAAATCGCTTCGTCCGTTTCCCACGGTAGCGATAACCTGAGTTGAAAGAAGGGAAGATCACGTCTCACGAATTGAACTAGTCATTTCAGGCGATTTCATCTACAGAATCTTTTGATCCTCAGATGATATGAAACACTTTTGTTGACAATACGTCCCCCATTCTAGAACGCAATATTATATGAAAAGAATGTCTCTTTCAATTCTTAGATCCAGCTAATTGTTTCATAAAATCAGATCCATTCTTAATTTCGTAGAAAAAATGTAAATACTAAGTTGAACATTTTTTTTCTCACTAGTTTTATTACAGCTTCATTATCAGTAATTTCAATTCAGAAACATAGGTTCTACGATGTATTATGCCACATCGTACTTTGCCCCAGTTGCGGATTCAAACAAATTCGATACGATCTCTACGTGTTCGGTTTTCCAAACTGATCAGTTTGAAAATATTATTATTGATGTTATTTGCGACCTTCATAAAAATTGAGCATCTCGTTTTAAATGACACAGGTGTTTCGCACAACATTCAACAGCGATAGCGGAAAACCAAACAAACAGCGTGATTCAAATGATTATTATCTACATTTCCTAAAAGCGAGATTTTTGATTTCTTTTAAATTAATTTTTCTGTAAAATATTCCTTTATAATTATATCTTTTTGAGTCTTTGTCTCGAAAAAGGCAATAGGATAATTAGGATAAGACCTCCATAAAAGTTCAGACACTTTTCCTATTTTGCTTCGCTTTCGGATGCAAAGCTTACCCCAACATGCTCGTTTTTCGGATCCACATTCGTCGTGTCTTTTTGTTTCTTAGGTTTCTTTCTCTTTCCAATTTTTTTATATGAGACAGAGACAATCTGCACCTCGTGGTAGCCAGGTCGCGGAGATTAAAATATCGACTTGGTAACTACAATACGTTGCGCGTGACCCCAATGCTGGCTAAACGTTTTAGCGGACGCTAAAGAGAAGATAACATAAAGAATGGAAGAAACTATTCACTGAAAATAGGCCAATACAGCAATCCTTAGAAATTGTTTTTAGGCTCTTATCTGAGGAGGCAAAAATTATTTTTGCAAGCCTCTCTCTTTTTTCAGAAGAGACTTTCAGTGTGAAAAAAGTAGTCATTTATTTAATCGAGATTCTCGTCCGAGTGAAATCTTTTCTTCGCTATTCTTCGGCGAATGAGTTTATCAAGGAAAGAGGATTTCGAGTGTTCAAGTAATTTCAGGAAGAAACTCTCTTCTTTTCCAAAAAATGAACTGGAAGTTTCAGAATTACATGTCGTGACAAATTATTCTTATCTAAAATGTTTAGTACAAACTGCTTTCACAACAGAAGTTATTTGGTAACTAGAATATTTCTCTAAAACCTGTCCCATTAATTTAAACTTTGTGTCTCTCCTGGAATTTAGGAGGAAAAAAAGAACTGTTACCAGAATTTAAGTTTCTGCAAAAAACACTTCTTATTTACTCAAATATTTTCATGTATTCATTAATTTTTTATAATTTTTTATAATTTACTTAATTAACATAGAATTTAAAACGTACTACACTAAAAGCATTACAATGTACTACATCACTAATCAAATGTAAGTCCTTCATAAAATATTTTCGTTATTCTACTTTAAGCTTTGTACAATATTCATGAATTCTGAAAACGAATTTAATTACTAAAAAACTTTTTCCCATTCCTTTGAAAATACCAGTCCATAATTAGTCAAAAGAGAGAGAAGTGAATTTTGAATCTGGGTCAAAAAAGAAAAAATAAATCTGCTCTATAAACAATTCTGGACTCGTTCGATGAATCGGATATGGCAAATTCGTTTTTCTACCTTTTTTTTCTTGATGAAAGATTGAGGTCAACTCTGCAGTGCAAACGAGCGTTCATCGTTTTCTCAACTTGAGAAATGTCAATATGATTAGTTCAAGCGTTAGTTTGCTCTTCGTTAGATGTACATCGACATCGACATCGACGTGACACGATGAGGTTAGTTATAGAGTTCTTCATTTGAATACATAGATAAATTGCGGAAGTTATGTATCCAATCGGCGGAAACTGAAAGCGAATAGTTCCTTGCATTGAAGACCAAATCAAAAAGGACTTCCTCTACAAACTTGAAGTTGTATATAAAGTGCTCTTTGCCACATGTTAAATTTATAAATGATACTGAGAATCATTCAATATCAGAAATATTTCAAGTATTATACACATTTCGTTCCAATTCCTTTTATTTATAATACTAGTTTAATTTAACCTGAAGTTCAATCAATTTTATGAACCCTCTTCGTTTGAGAGTCAAATTAGATCTAACGAACTTTTGATGTCACTAAATGTGCATTCCTTTACTGGGATCCTCTCTTTGGTTAGCCATATAATTAGCAATTGCTCAAAGTTTACAACTGCTAGAATCGCATGCATTTAGTTATCTAAACATGCCAAGAGGATTCTTGTTTTATATGTAAAACAAGCCGCAAGCGAGGTTTGAGTGATAGTTAAATACAAACAATTCAGTTTGATTGGCGTTAAAGTCACTACCATTGATGGAATTTAGTTACAACTTGACTAAATGAAAATCCGCAAATAGAACGCATAACTATATAACTGTAAATTGTAAATGTAGGTACATGAAACCTTATTGTTTAGAACTCAAACTTGTATGAATAATGATCCTATACATAATGAGAATTTACATCTTATAGAAATACCATAGATTCTATATGTTCAATACTCAAATATTGTTTCGAGCGGCATCGAGTCTATCAGTCATTTAACTCCCGACACTTCGAGGATCGCATGGAATTTCTCAGCTTGTTACAGAGGTAGAGGTAAACTCACTAAACATTAATTGGGGTGTTAAATATCTTCAAGAATAGTTTACCGCTTGCATTTATACTAGGATGCATTGTTTTCAGACCTCTAGTGGTAAATTATGGTTATGGACAGACTTACTAATGTGTATTTAAATGTTAAATATTTTAATCTATGGAGAAGCATGAATAAAAATATTGCTACTGTGTCTGACTACATTTATCTATTTCTACTTTCCTAGTTCGAAAATAATCCATGAACCATGTCCTTTTAAAAATATGTTTCTTAAAAATTTTGAGTCTTAAATCAGATCGCGTGCTTGCAATCCTGCAGACAGAGGAGCACTACATGAAATGAATAAGATCCCTGATATAATCTGGAAAACTCAGACACGCACGTAGTAAACCCAAGGGTAACATCAGGAGCTATAATTTACAAGAAAGCTAATCGAACGTACCACCAAGGATTAATTTATCACTCTAGAAAATTCGTAGTTTCACTGGTTCACAGATCAGTTTGTAAACTGACACCTATAATAAATCTTAACTCTTATTTAAGATTCATTAAAAGTTTCGTGTATGCTTATTAAAGTTCAAAGGTTTGTCTTTGTACAACTTTCGAAGAATTTCATCCAGTTGCATAGAGTCTATTGAGTTTTTCAAACTTTGTTTTACTACAGAGTATAACACTTTTCGCAAGAATCAATTACGCTATAACTCTTAGAAATAAATTTCAATTTTCTTCAATCATGAAGCAACATCAATCTCATTTTGAGAAATTATCTTTACCAAAATATTAGTAAAGGGTAAAATAGCGTGTGATTCCCAGCAGAACGTTAACAAGATTTACACGATTATTAACGCGAGTCTGGTCGTAGTGCAAACGCAATTTACGTCGAAGCGGGAGCAAACGAGTCAAATCAATTGGCCTTCCTGGAAATGGAATTGGGATTGATGCCGCTTCTGGGATCGCTTCTACATCCAGGATAAATTAATGAGAAACACAATGGTCAAATCAGTCAAGCTGCCTTCCGTAATCCTTCCCCTAGTATTTTCCCGAATGTCTCTTACTTTTGGGAAATAGTCTCTGGAGAATCTGGAGGTGTAGTAGCCAATTTATTCGCGTTACAGTCCAGTAAGATTCGTACGTTGTACACATGTCCAGTCAGTTTCCCGAAACTCGAAGGCTAACACAGTTAAAGTCACATTCCACTCTTCCTTTTTGCAAACAGAAAGAAACAAACGTCCGGTCGTCGAGACGGAAATGGAAAGCTGAAAATCCGCATCCGCTACGGACGAAACTCGACGTTTTCCGAGTTCAGTAACACAGATGGATTTTTCGAGAGATTGCAATTCAGAGATCTATCGTAATAAGATTATTGTATAAGTGCCTAATCAATCTGATGATAACTCGATAATTTCCCAAGTTGTGGTTCATCAACAATTGATCGATTATTTTGCGGAAATGGATAGTATGTATAGAGAATATATATATATATATATATATATATATA